>JAUNZM010002409.1:0-50809 GCA_033459285.1 Clamator glandarius
CACAGGAACCCCTTTAGGGCCTTCTAGGACCTTTCTAGGTCCCCCTTGGAACTTTATAGAACCACCTGGAACCCCCTTACGGCCTTCTAGGACCCTTCTAGGACCCCCAGGAACCTTCTAGAACCCCCTGAAACCCCTTTAGGGCCTTCTAGGACCTTTCTAGCACCCGCAGGAACCTTCTAGAGCCCCCTGGAACCCATTTAGGGCCTTCTAGGACCCTTCAAGGACCCCCTGGAACCTTCTAGAACCCCCTGGAACCCCTTTAGGGCCTTCTAGGACCCCCTGGAACCTTCTAGGACCCCCAGGAACCCCTTTAGGGCCTTCTAGGACCCGTCTAGGACCCCTTCTAGGACCCCCAGGAACCCCTTAAGGGCCTTCTAGGACCCCCTGGAACATTCTAAGACCCCCAGGAACCCCTTTAGGGCCTTCCAGGACCGTTCTAGGACCCCTAGGAACCCCTTAAGGGCCTTCTAGGACCTCTCTAGAACCCCCTGAAACCCCTTTTACGGCCTTCTAGGAACCTTCTAGGACCCCCAGGAACCTTCTAGAACCCCCTGAAACCCCTTTAGGGCCTTCCAGGACCCTTCTAGGACCCCCAGGATCCTTCTAGAACCCCCTGAAACCCCTTTAGGGCCTTCCAGGACCCTTCTAGGACCCCTAGGAACCTTCTAGAATCCACTGGAACCCCTTTAGGGCCTTCCAGGACCCTTCTAGGACCACCAGGAACCTTCTAGGACCCCCAGGAACCCCTTTAGGGCCTTCCAGGACCCTTCTAGGACCCCCAGGAACCTTCTAGAACCCCCTGGAACCCCTTTAGGGCCTTCCAGGACCCTTCTAGGACCCCCAGGAACCTTCTAGAACCCCCTGAAACCCCTTTAGGGCCTTCCAGGACCCTTCCAGGACCCTTCTAGGACCCCCCAGGAACCTTCTAGGACCCCCTGGAACCCCTTTAGGGCCTTCTAGGACCCTTCTAGGACCCCCAGGAACCTTCTAGAACCCCCTGGAACCCCTTTAGGGCCTTCCAGGACCCTTCTAGGACCCCCAGGATCCTTCTAGAACCCCCTGAAACCCCTTTAGGGCCTTCCAGGACCCTTCTAGGACCCCTAGGAACCTTCTAGAATCCACTGGAACCCCTTTAGGGCCTTCCAGGACCCTTCTAGGACCACCAGGAACCTTCTAGGACCCCCAGGAACCCCTTTAGGGCCTTCCAGGACCCTTCTAGGACCCCCAGGAACCTTCTAGAACCCCCTGGAACCCCTTTAGGGCCTTCCAGGACCCTTCTAGGACCCCCAGGAACCTTCTAGAACCCCCTGAAACCCCTTTAGGGCCTTCCAGGACCCTTCCAGGACCCTTCTAGGACCCCCAGGAACCTTCTAGGACCCCCTGGAACCCCTTTAGGGCCTTCTAGGACCCTTCTAGGACCCCCAGGAACCTTCTAGAACCCCCTGGAACCCCTTTAGGGCCTTCCAGGACCCTTCTAGGACCCCCAGGAACCTTCTAGAACCCCCTGAAACCCCTTTAGGGCCTTCCAGGACCCTTCAAGGACCCCCAGGATCCTTCTAGAACCCCCTGAAACCCCTTTAGGGCCTTCTAGGACCCTTCTAGGACCCCCAGGAACCTTCTAGAACCCCCTGGAACCCCTTTAGGGCCTTCTTCCTCTTCTCCTTCCTAGGACCCTTCTAGGACCCCCAGGAACCTTCTAGAACCCCCAGGAACCCCTTTAGGGCCTTCTAGGACCCTTCTAGGACCCCCAGGAACCTTCTAGAACCCCCTGAAACCCCTTTAGGGCCTTCCAGGACCCTTCTAGGACCCCCAGGAACCTTCTAGGACCCCCTGAAACCCCTTTAGGGCCTTCCAGGACCCCCAGGAACCTTCTAGAACCCCCAGGAACCCCTTTAGGGCCTTCTAGGACCCCTCTAGGACCCCCAGGAACCTTCTAGAACCCCCTGAAACCCCTTTAGGGCCTTCCAGGACCCTTCTAGGACCCCCAGGAACCTTCTAGGACCCCCTGGAACCCCTTTAGGGCCTTCTAGGACCCTTCTAGGACCCCCAGGATCCTTCTAGAACCCCCTGAAACCCCTTTAGGGCCTTCCAGGACCCTTCTAGGACCCCCAGGAACCTTCTAGAACCCCCTGAAACCCCTTTAGGGCCTTCCAGGACCCTTCTAGGACCCCCAGGAACCTTCTAGAACCCCCAGGAACCCCTTTAGGGCCTTCCAGGACCCTTCTAGGACCCCCAGGAACCTTCTAGAACCCCCTGAAACCCCTTTTGGGCCTTCCAGGACCCTTCTAGGACCCCCAGGAACCTTCTAGAACCCCCTGAAACCCCTTTAGGGCCTTCCAGGACCCTTCAAGGACCCCCAGGATCCTTCTAGAACCCCCTGAAACCCCTTTAGGGCCTTCTAGGACCCTTCTAGGACCCCCAGGAACCTTCTAGAACCCCCTGGAACCCCTTTAGGGCCTTCTAGGACCCTTCTAGGACCCCCAGGAACCTTCTAGAACCCCCTGGAACCCCTTTAGGGCCTTCTAGGACCCTTCTAGGACCCCCAGGAACCTTCTAGAACCCCCAGGAACCCCTTTAGGGCCTTCTAGGACCCTTCTAGGACCCCCAGGAACCTTCTAGAACCCCCAGGAACCCCTTTAGGGCCTTCTAGGACCCTTCTAGGACCCCCAGGAACCTTCTAGAACCCCCTGAAACCCCTTTAGGGCCTTCCAGGACCCCCAGGAACCTTCTAGAACCCCCAGGAACCCCTTTAGGGCCTTCTAGGACCCCTCTAGGACCCCCAGGAACCTTCTAGAACCCCCTGAAACCCCTTTAGGGCCTTCCAGGACCCTTCTAGGACCCCCAGGAACCTTCTAGGACCCCCTGGAACCCCTTTAGGGCCTTCTAGGACCCTTCTAGGACCCCCAGGATCCTTCTAGAACCCCCTGAAACCCCTTTAGGGCCTTCCAGGACCCTTCTAGGACCCCCAGGATCCTTCTAGAACCCCCAGGAACCCCTTTAGGGCCTTCCAGGACCCTTCTAGGACCCCCAGGAACCTTCTAGAACCCCCTGAAACCCCTTTAGGGCCTTCCAGGACCCTTCTAGGACCCCCAGGAACCTTCTAGAACCCCCAGGAACCCCTTTAGGGCCTTCCAGGACCCTTCTAGGACCCCCAGGAACCTTCTAGAACCCCCTGAAACCCCTTTTGGGCCTTCCAGGACCCTTCTAGGACCCCCAGGAACCTTCTAGAACCCCCAGGAACCCCTTTAGGGCCTTCCAGGACCCTTCTAGGACCCCCAGGAACCTTCTAGAACCCCCTGAAACCTCTTTAGGGCCTTCCAGGACCTTTCTAGGACCCCCAGGAACCTTCTAGAACCCCCAGGACCCCCTCATCCCCCCCCCCCCCCAACCCCGGTTGCCATGGTGACACGCGAGAACACACCTGAACACGCGTGACCTGCTTTAAATAGGGGGCAATAAATACTGTACAAGGGGGGGGGGGGGGGCACCCCAAAAAGAGCCTCGAGGGGGAGTTTGGGGGTGCCGGGGGTGGGGGGACCCCGGGGGTATCCAAGTGGGGGTCCCAAGGGCGTCGGGGGGGGCTTTAACCCCGCGATTCCAGCGACCTGTGGGGAGAAAAAGGGGGGGTCAGGGGGGTGGGGGGGCAGTTTGGGGTGCGGGGGGGTCAGGGGGTGGGGGGGGGCGGTTTAGGGGTGCGGGGGGGTCAGTTTGGGGGTGTGAGGGGGGTCAGTTTGGAGTGCGGGGGTCAGTTTGGGGGTGCAGGGGGGTCAGTTTGGTTTGGGGGTGCAGGGGGGTCGGTTTGGGGGTCTGAGGGGGGTCAGTTTGGGGTGGGGGTCAGTTTGGGGGTGCAGGGGGGTCGGTTTGGGGGTCTGAGGGGGGTCAGTTTGGGGTGGGGGTCAGTTTGGGGGTGCAGGGGGGTCGGTTTGGGGGTGTGGGGGGGGTCAGTTTGGGGTGGGGGGTCGGTTTGGGGGTGCAGGGGGGTCGGTTTGGGGGTGTGGGGGGGTCAGTTTGGGGTGAGGGGTCAGTTTGGGGGTGTGGGGGGTCAGTTTGGGGTTGGGGGTCAGTTTGGGGGTGCAGGGGGGGCGGTTTGGGGGTGGAGGGGTCAGTTTGGGGTGCTGGGGTTTCAGTTTGGGGGTGCTGGGGGGTCGGTTTGGGGTGCAGGGAGGTCAGTTTAGAGTGCGGGGGTCAGTTTGGGGGTGCAAGGGGGTCAGTTTGGGGGTGAGGGGGTCAGTTTGGGGGTGAGGGAGTCATTTTGGGGGTGCTGGGGGGTCAGTTTGGGGGTGCGGGGGGGTCAGTTTGGGGTGGAGGTCAGTTTGGGGGTGCTGGGGGGTCAGTTTGGGGGTGCTGGGGGGTCGGTTTGGGGGTGTGGGGGGGTCAGTTTGGGGTGAGGGGTCAGTTTGGGGGTGCAGGGGGGTCGGTTTGGGGGTCTGAGGGGGGTCAGTTTGGGGTGGGGGTCAGTTTGGGGGTGCAGGGGGGTCGGTTTGGGGGTCTGAGGGGGGTCAGTTTGGGGTGGGGGTCAGTTTGGGGGTGCAGGGGGGGTCAGGTTTGGGGGTGAGGGGGTCAGTTTGGGGTGAGGGGTCAGTTTGGGGGTGCAGGGGGGTCGTTTTGGGGGGTCTGAGGGGGGTCAGTTTGGGGTGGGGGTCAGTTTGGGGGTGCAGGGGGTCGGTTTGGGGGTCTGAGGGGGGTCAGTTTGGGGTGGGGGGTCAGTTTGGGGGTGCGGGGGGTCGGTTTGGGGGTGTGGGGGGGGTCAGTTTGGGGTGGGGGTCAGTTTGGGGGTGCAGGGGGGTCGGTTTGGGGGTGTGGGGGGGGTCAGTTTGGGGTGGGGGTCAGTTTGGGGGTGCAGGGGGGTCGGTTTGGGGGTGTGGGGGGGTCAGTATGGGGTGAGGGGTCAGTTTGGGGGTGTGGGGGGTCAGTTTGGGGTTGGGGGTCAGTTTTGGGGGTGCAGGGGGGGCGGTTTGGGGGTGGAGGGGGTCAGTTTGGGGTGCTGGGGTTTCAGTTTGGGGTGCTGGGGGGTCGGTTTGGGGTGCAGGGAGGTCAGTTTAGAGTGCGGGGGTCAGTTTGGGGGTGCAAGGGGGTCAGTTTGGGGGTGCAGGGGGGTCAGTTTAGAGTGCGGGGGTCAGTTGGGGTGCAAGGGGGTCAGTTTGGGGGTGAGGGGGTCAGTTTGGGGTGAGGGAGTCATTGTGGGGGTGCTGGGGGGTCAGTTTGGGGGTGCGGGGGGGTCAGTTTGGGGTGGAGGTCAGTTTGGGGGTGCTGGGGGGTCAGTTTGGGGGTGCTGGGGGGTGGGTTTGGGGGTGTGGGGGGGTCAGTTTGGGATGGGGGGTCAGTTTGGGGGTGCAGGGGGGTCGGTTTGGGGGTCTGAGGGGGGTCAGTTTGGGGTGGGGGTCAGTTTGGGGTGCAGGGGGGTCGGTTTCGGGGTGTGGGGGGGTCAGTTTGGGGTGGAGGTCAGTTTTGGGGTGCTGGGGGGTCGGTTTGGGGGCTGTGGGGGGGTCAGTTTGGGGTGAGGGGTCACTTTGGGGGTGTGGGGGGGTCAGTTTGGGGTTGGGGGTCAGTTTGGGGGTGCAGGGGGGGGCGGTTTTGGGGGTGGAGGGATCAGTTTGGGGGTGCTGGGGTTCAGTTTGGGGGTGCAGGGGGGTCAGTTTGGGGGTGCTAGGGGGTCAATTTGGGGTGCAGGGGGGTCAGTTAGAGTGCGGGGTAAGTTTGGGGGTGCAGGGGGTCAGTTTGGGGGTGAGGGGGTCATTTTGGGGGTGCTGGGGGGTCGGTTTGGGGGTGTGGGGGGTCAGTTTGGGGTGGGGGTCCAGTTTGGGGGTGTGGGGGGGTCAGTTTGGGATGGGGGGTCAGTTTGGGGGGTGCTGGGGGTCAGTTTGGGGGTGCAGGGGGGTCAGTTTGGGGCTGAGGGGGTCATTTTGGGGGTGCTGGGGGGTCAGTTTGGGGGTGCGGGGGGTCGGTTTGGGGGTGTGAGGGGGGTCAGTTTGGGGTGAGGGGTCAGTTTGGGGGTGCAGGGGGGTCGGTTTGGGGGTCTGAGGGGGGTCAGTTTGGGGTGGGGGTCAGTTTGGGGGTGCAGGGGGGTCGGTTTGGGGGTGTGGGGGGGTCAGTTTGGGGTGGGGGGTCGGTTTGGGGTGCGGGGGGGTCAGTTTGGGGGTGCAGGGGGGTCAGTTTGGGGTGGGGGGTCAGTTTGGGGGTGTGGGGGGTCAGTTTGGGGGTGCAGGGGGGTCAGTTTGGGGGTGTGGGGGGTCAGTTTGGGGGTGCAGGGGGGTCAGTTTGTGGTGAGGGGTCAGTTTAGGGGTGCAGGGGGTCATTTTGGGGGTGCAGGGGGGTCAGTTTGGGGTGGGGGGTCAGTTTGGGGGTGCAGGGGGGTCAGTTTGTGGTGAGGGGTCAGTTTAGGGGTGCAGGGGGGTCAGTTTGGGGGTGCAGGGGGGTCAGTTTGGGGTGGGGGGTCAGTTTGGGGGTGCATGGGGTCAGTTTGGGGGTGCGGGGGGGGTCAGTTTGGGGTGGGGGGTCGGTTTGGGGGTGCAGGGGGGTCAGTTTGGGGTGGGTGTCAGTTTGGGGGTGCTGGGGGGTCAGTTTGGGGGTGCTGGGGGGTCAGTTTGGGGTGGGGGGTCAGTTTGGGGGTGCTGGGGGGTCAGTTTGGGGGTGCGGGGGGTCAGTTTGGTGTGGGGGGTCAGTTTGGGGGTGCGGGGGGGTCAGTTTGTGGTGAGGGGTCAGTTTGGGGGTGCAGGGGGGTCAGTTTGGGGGTGCAGGGCGGTCAGTTTGTGGTGAGGGGTCAGTTTGGGGGTGCAGGGGGGTCATTTTGGGGGTGCAGGGGGGTCAGTTTGGGGTGGGGGGTCAGTTTGGGGGTGCGGGGGGGGTCAGTTTGGGGTGGGGGGTCGGTTTGGGGGTGCGGGGGTTCAGTTTGGGGTGGGGGGTCACTTTGGGGGTGCAGGGGGGTCAGTTTGGGGGTGCGGGGGTTTCAGTTTGGGGTGGGGGGTCAGTTTGGGGGTGCAGGGGGGTCATTTTGGGGGTGCAGGGGGGTCAGTTTGGGGTGGGGGGTCAGTTTGGGGGTGCAGGGGGGTCATTTTGGGGGTGCAGGGGGGTCAGTTTGGGGTGGGGGGTCAGTTTGGGGGTGCAGGGGGGTCATTTTGGGGGTGCAGGGGGTTGAGGAAGTCAGTTTGGTTTTGGGATGCAGGGGTTTGGGGGTGCAGAGGTTTTTGGGGTGCAGATTTTGGGGGTGCAGGGTTTTCGGGGTGCAGGATTTTTGAGGTGCAGGATTTTCAGGGCATGGGGCTTTGGGGGTGCAGGGATTTGGGGGCGCAGGGGTTTTCGGGGTGTAGGGATTTCTGGGGTGCGGGATTTTGGGGTCCAGGGGTTTTTGGGGTCCAGGGTTTCAGGGTGCAGGATTTTTGGGGTCCAAGATTTTCAGGGCACGGGGGGTTTTGGGGTGCAGGATATTTGAGGTGCAGGATTTTTGGGGTCCAGTGTTTTTCTGGGGTGCAGAGGTTTCGGGGTGCAGATTTCGGGGTGCAGGGGGTTCGAGATGCAGGATTGTCGAGGCGCAGGGGGGTTTGGGGCACAGGATTTTCGGGGCGCAGGGTTTTCGGGGCACAGGATTTTCGGGGCGCAGGGTTCTTGGGGCACGGGGGGTTTGGGGTGCAGGGATTTCTGGGGTGCGGGATTTTGGGGTCCAGGGGTTTTTGGGGTCCAGGGTTTCAGGGTGCAGGATTTTTGGGGTGCAGGATTTTCAGAGCACGCGGGTTTTTGGGGTGCAGGATATTTGAGGTGCAGGATTTTTGGGGTCCAGTGTTTTTCTGGGGTGCAGAGGTTTCGGGGTGCAGATTTCGGGGTGCAGATTTCGAGGCGCAGGGGGTTCGAGATGCAGGATTGTCGAGGCGCAGGGGGGTTTGGGGCACAGGATTTTCGGGGCGCAGGGATTTCGGGGCACAGGGTTCTTGGGGCACGGGGTTTTTGGGGCGCAGGGATTTCGGGGCGTAGGGGTTTTGGGGTGCGGGGGTTTTTGGGGCGCAGGGGTTTCGGGGTGCAGGGGTTTCAGGGTGCAGGGGTTTCGGGGCGCAGGGATTTTGGGGTGCAGGGATTTCGGGGTGCAGGGGTTTTGGGGTGCGGGGGTTTTGGGGCGCAGGGGTTTCAGGGCGCAGGGATTTCGGGGAGCAGGGATATCGGGGTGCAGGGGTTTCGGGGCACAGGGGTTTTGGGGCGCAGGGGTTTCGGGGTGCAGGGATTTCGGGGAGCAGGGATATCGGGGCGCGGGGATTTCGGGGTGCAGGGGTTTTGGGGTGCAGGGGTTTTGGGGCGCGGGGATTTCGGGGCGCGGGGGTTTTGGGGTGCAGGGGTTTCGGGGCGCAGGGGTTTTGGGGTGCGGGGGTTTCGGGGCGCAGGGGTTTCGGGATGCAGGGGTTTCGGGGCGCGGGGATTTCGGGGCGCGGGGGTTTTGGGGTGCAGGGGTTTCGGGGCGCAGGGGTTTTGGGGTGCGGGGATTTCGGGATGCAGGGGTTTCGGGGCGCAGGGATTTCGGGGCGCGGGGATTTCAGGGTGCAGGGGTTTCAGGGTGCAGGGGTTACGGGGCGCAGTGATTTCGGGGTGCAGGGGTTTCGGGGCACAGGGGTTTCGGGGTGCAGGGGTTTCGGGGTGCGGGGGTTTCGGGGCGCGGGGGTTTCGGGGCGCGGGGGTTTCGGGGTGCAGGGGTTTCGGGTCGCAGGGGTTTCGGGGTGCAGGGGTTTCGGGGCGCAGGGGTTTCGGGGCGCGGGGGTTTCGGGGTGCGGGGGTTTTTGGGGTGCAGGGGTTTCGGGGCGCGGGGGTTTCGGGGCGCGGGGGTTTCGGGGTGCAGGGGTTTCGGGTCGCAGTGATTTCGGGGTGCAGGGGTTTCGGGGCGCAGGGGTTTCGGGGCGCGGGGGTTTCGGGGTGCGGGGGTTTTTGGGGTGCAGGGGTTTCGGGGTGCAGGGGTTTTGGGGTGCAGGGGTTTCGGGGCGCGGGGGTTTCGGGGCGCAGTGATTTCGGGGTGCAGGGGTTTCGGGGCGCAGTGATTTCGGGGCGCAGGGGTTTCGGGGCGCAGGGGTTTCGGGGTGCAGGGGTTTCGGGGCGCGGGGATTTCAGGGCGCGGGGGTTTCGGGGCGCAGGGGTTTCGGGGTGCAGGGATTTTGAGGCTCAGGGGTTTCGGGGCGCGGGGGTTTCGGGGCGCAGGGGTTTCGGGGCGCGGGGGTTTCGGGGTGCGGGGGTTTCGGGGTGTGGGGGTTTCGGGGCGCGGGGATTTCGGGGTGCGGGGGTTTCGGGGCGCAGGGGTTTCAGGGTGCAGGGATTTCGGGGCGCAGGGATTTCGGGGCGCGGGGATTTCGGGGTGCAGGGGTTTTGGGGTGCAGGGGTTTTGGGGCGCGGGGATTTCGGGGCGCGGGGGTTTTGGGGTGCAGGGGTTTCGGGGCGCAGGGGTTTTGGGGTGCGGGGGTTTCGGGGCGCAGGGGTTTCGGGATGCAGGGGTTTCGGGGCGCGGGGATTTCGGGGCGCGGGGGTTTTGGGGTGCAGGGGTTTCGGGGCGCAGGGGTTTTGGGGTGCGGGGATTTCGGGATGCAGGGGTTACGGGGCGCAGTGATTTCGGGGTGCAGGGGTTTCGGGGCGCAGGGGTTTCGGGGTGCAGGGGTTTCGGGGTGCGGGGGTTTCGGGGCGCGGGGGTTTCGGGGCGCGGGGGTTTCGGGGTGCAGGGGTTTCGGGTCGCAGGGGTTTCGGGGTGCAGGGGTTTCGGGGCGCGGGGGTTTCGGGGTGCGGGGGTTTTTGGGGTGCAGGGGTTTCGGGGCGCGGGGGTTTCCGGGCGCGGGGGTTTCGGGGTGCAGGGGTTTCGGGTCGCAGTGATTTCGGGGCGCAGGGGTTTCGGGGCGCAGGGGTTTCGGGGCGCAGGGGTTTCGGGGCGCAGGGGTTTCGGGGCGCGGGGGTTTCGGGGTGCAGGGGTTTCGGGTCGCAGTGATTTCGGGGTGCAGGGGTTTCGGGGCGCAGGGGTTTCGGGGCGCGGGGGTTTCGGGGTGCGGGGGTTTTTGGGGTGCAGGGGTTTCGGGGTGCAGGGGTTTTGGGGTGCAGGGGTTTCGGGGCGCGGGGGTTTCGGGGCGCAGTGATTTCGGGGTGCAGGGGTTTCGGGGCGCAGTGATTTCGGGGCGCAGGGGTTTCGGGGCGCAGGGGTTTCGGGATGCAGGGGTTTCGGGGCGCGGGGATTTCAGGGCGCGGGGGTTTCGGGGCGCAGGGGTTTCGGGGTGCGGGGATTTTGAGGCTCAGGGGTTTCGGGGCGCAGGGGTTTCGGGGCGCAGGGGTTTCGGGGTGCAGGGGTTTCGGGGCGCAGGGGTTTCGGGGTGCAGGGGTTTCGGGGCGCAGGGATTTCGGGGCGCAGGGGTTTCGGGGTGCGGGGGTTTCGGGTTGCAGGGGTTTCGGGGCGCAGGGGTTTCGGGTTGCAGGGGTTTCGGGGCGCGGGGGTTTCGGGGCGCGGGGGTTTCGGGGTGCAGTGATTTCGGGGTGCAGGGGTTTCGGGGTGCAGGGGTTTCGGGGTGCAGGGGTTTCGGGGCGCAGGGATTTCGGGGTGCAGGGGTTTCGGGGCGCAGGGGTTTCGGGGCGCAGGGGTTTCTGGGCGCGGGGGTTTCGGGGCGCAGGGGTTTCAGGGCGCAGGGGTTTCGGGGTGCAGGGGTTTCGGGGTGCGGGGGTTTCGGGGCGCGGGGATTTCGGGGCGCGGGGGTTTCGGGGTGCAGGGGTTTCGGGGTGCGGGGGTTTCGGGGCGCGGGGGTTTCGGGGTGCAGGGGTTTCGGGGCGCAGGGGTTTCGGGGCGCGGGGGTTTCGGGGTGCAGGGGTTTTGGGGGGCTCACGAGTAGCTGCTGTGCTGGCGGCGGCGGGCGCTGCGCAGCTTCTCGAATCTCGCCTCCATCTCCTCGAGCACTCGGGGCGTGTAGCGAACGACCAGCTTCACCGAGCCCTGAGCCGCCTTCAGCAGCTCCACCGCCCGCTCGTGCTGCTCCCCCTCCACGCTCTGAACCCCAAAAAAACAGCCCCCCCCCCCCCCAAAATATCCGACCTGAACCCCCAAATATCCAACCCCGAACCTCACACCCGCAGCCGAAGCTCCCGCGCGGCTTAAAGCGGCTCTGGAGTCGGATCCTGCGCTTCCCTGAACGCCAAGAGCTGCTCTGAACCCCAAAACACCAGCCCTGAACCCCGAAACCCGGAGGTGAACCCCAAAAATCGACCTGAACCCCCAAAATCCAACCCCGAACCTCACACCCGCAGCCGAAGCTCCCGCGCGGCTTAAAGCGGCTCTGGAGTCGGATCCTGCGCTTCCCTGAACGCCAAGAGCTGCTCTGAACCCCAAACCCCAGCCCTGAACCCCGAAACCCTGAGGTGAACCCCAAAAATCGACCTGAACCCCAAAAATCTAACTCCAAGCCCCTCAAACCTCACACCCGCAGCCAAAGCTCCCGCGCGGCTTAAAGCGGCTCTGGAGTCGGATCCTGCGCTTCCCTGCACCCCAAAAGCTGCTCGGAACCCCAAAACCCCAGCCCTGAACCCCAAACCCTGAGGTGAACCCCAAAACCTTGCCCGGAACCCCAAAATCCAACCCCGAACCTCACACCCGCAGCCGAAGCTCCAACGCGGCTAAAGCGGCTCTGGAGTCAGATCCTGCACTTCCCTGCACCCCAAAAGCTGCTCTGAACCCCAAAACCCCAGCCCTGAACCCCAAAACCCTGAGGTGAACCCCAAAAATCGACCTGAACCCCAAAAATCCAACCCCGAACCTCACACCCGCAGCCGAAGCTCCCGCGCGGCTTAAAGCGGCTCTGGAGTCGGATCCTGCGCTTCCCTGAACGCCAAGAGCTGCTCTGAACCCCAAAACACCAGCCCTGAACCCCAAAACCCTGAGGTGAACCCCCAAAATCGACCTGAACCCCAAAAATCTAACTCCAAGCCCCCCAAACCTCACACCCGCAGCCAAAGCTCCCGCGCGGCTAAAGCGGCTCTGGAGTCGGATCCTGCACTTCCCTGCACCCCAAAACCCTGAGGTGAACCCCAAAATCTTGCCCGGAACCCCAAAAATCCTGCCCTGAACCCCCAAAATCCAACCCCGAACCTCACACCCGCGGCTAAAGCAGCTCTGGAGTCGGATCCTGCGCTTCCCTGAACCCCAAAAGCTGCTCTGAACCCCAAAACCCCAGCCCTGAACCCCAAACCCTGAGGTGAACCCCAAAAATCGACCTGAACCCCAAAAATCCAACCCCGAACCTCACACCCGCAGCCGAAGCTCCCGCGTGGCTTAAAGCGGCTCTGGAGTCGGATCCTGCGCTTCCCTGCACCCCAAAAGCTGCTCTGAACCCCAAACCCCAGCCCTGAACCCCAAAACCTGAGGTGAACCCCAAAATCTTGCCCGGAACCCCAAAAATCCTGCCCTGAACCCCAAAAATCCAACCCTGAACCTCACACCCGCAGCCAAAGCTCCCGCGCGGCTAAAGCGGCTCTGGAGTCGGATCCTGCGCTTCCCTGAACCCCAAAAGCTGCTCTGAACCCCAAAACCCCAGCCCTGAACCCCAAAACCCTGAGGTGAACCCCAAAAATCGACCTGAACCCCAAAAATCTAACTCCAAGCCCCCCAAACCTCACACCTGCAGCCAAAGCTCCCGTGCGGCTAAAGCAGCTCTGGAGTTGGATCCTGCGCTTCCCTGCACCCCAAAACCCCAGCCCTGAACCCCAAAACCCTGAGGTGAACCCCAAAAATCGACCTGAACCCCAAAAATCCAACCCCGAACCTCACACCCGCGGCTAAAGCGGCTCTGGAGTCGGATCCTGCGCTTCCCTGCACCCCAAAAGCTGCTCTGAACCCCAAAACCCTGAGGTGAACCCCAAAAATCGACCTGAACCCCAAAAATCCAACCCCGAACCTCACACCCGCGGCTTAAAGCGGCTCTGGAGTCGGATCCTGCGCTTCCCTGAACGCCAAGAGCTGCTCTGAACCCCAAAACACCAGCCCTGAACCCCGAAACCCGGAGGTGAACCCCAAAAATCGACCTGAACCCCAAAAATCTAACTCCAAGCCCCCCAAACCTCACACCCGCAGCCGAAGCTCCAGCGCGGCTTAAAGCGGCTCTGGAGTCGGATCCTGCGCTTCCCTGAACCCCAAGAGCTGCTCTGAACCCCAAAACCCCAGCCCTGAACCCCAAAACCCTGAGGTGAACCCCAAAAATCGACCTGAACCCCAAAAATCTAACTCCAAGCCCCCCAAACCTCACACCTGCAGCCAAAGCTCCCATGCGTCTAAAGCGGCTCTGGAGTTGGATCCTGCGCTTCCCTGCACCCCAAAACCCCAGCCCTGAACCCCGAAACCCTGAGGTGAACCCCAAAAATCGACCTGAACCCCAAAAATCCAACCCCGAACCTCACACCCGCGGCTAAAGCAGCTCTGGAGTCGGATCCTGCGCTTCCCTGCACCCCAAAAGCTGCTCTGAACCCCAAAAGCTGCTCTGAACCCCAAAACCCTGAGGTGAACCCCAAAAATCGACCTGAACCCCAAAAATCTAACTCCAAGCCCCCCAAACCTCACACCCGCAGCTGAAGCTCCCGCGCGGCTTAAAGCGGCTCTGGAGTTGGATCCTGCGCTTCCCTGCACCCCAAAACCCCAGCCCTGAACCCCAAAACCCTGAGGTGAACCCCAAAATCTTGCCCAGAACCCCAAAAATCCTGCCCTGAACCCCCAAAATCCAACCCCGAACCTCACACCCGCGGCTAAAGCAGCTCTGGAGTCGGATCCTGCGCTTCCCTGAACCCCAAAAGCTGCTCTGAACCCCAAAACCCCAGCCCTGAACCCCGAAACCCTGAGGTGAACCCTCAAAATCGAGGTGAACCCCAAAACTCCAACCCTGAACCTCACACCCGCAGCCGAAGCTCCAACGTGGCTAAAGAAGCTCTGGAGTCGGATCCTGCGCTTCCCTGAACCCCAAAAGCTGCTCGGAACCCCAAAACCCTGAGGTGAACCCCAAAAATCGACCTGAACCCCAAAAATCCAACCCCAAACCTCACACCCGCAGCCAAAGCTCCAGCGCGGCTAAAGCAGCTCTGGAGTCGGATCCTGCGCTTCCCTGAACCCCAAAACCTGCTCTGAACCCCAAACCCCAGCCCTGAACCCCAAAACCTGAGGTGAACCCCAAAATCTTTCCCAGAACCCCAAAAATCCTGCCCTGAACCCCCAAAATCCAACCCCGAACCTCACACCCGCAGCCAAAGCTCCAGCACGGCTAAAGCAGCTCTGGAGTCGGATCCTGCGCTTCCCTGAACCCCAAAAGCTGCTCTGAACCCCAAACCCCAGCCCTGAACCCCAAAACCTGAGATGAACCCCAAAATCTTGCCCGGAACCGCAAAAATCCTGCCCTGAACCCCCAAAATCCAACCCCGAACCTCACACCCGCAGCCGAAGCTCCCGCACGGCTTAAAGCGGCTCTGGAGTCGGATCCTGCGCTTCCCTGAACCCCAAAAGCTGCTCTGAACCCCAAAACCCTGAGGTGAACCCCAAAACCCAGCCCTGAACACCCCCATCTTGACCAGCACCCCAAAACCCTACGGTGGGCCCCCCCAAAATGCCCTCCAGCCCCCCCAAACCCCAAATACTCCCCATTAACCCCCCCAAATCCCTCTGTAGCCCCCCCAAATCCCACTTCAGCCCCCCAAATCCCACTGTAGCCCCCCCAAATCCCACTATAGCCCCCCAAATCCCACTGTAGCCCCCCCAGATCCCACTGTAGCCCCCCAAACCCCACTGTAGCCCCCCAAGTCCCTCTGTAGACCCCCCAAATTCCACTGTAGCCCCCCCAAAACCCTCTGCAGCCCCCCAAAGCCCTCTGTAGCCCCCCCAAATCCCCCTGTAGCCCCCCAATTCCCACTGCAGCCCCCCCCAAATCCTTCTGTAGCCCCCCAATTCCCATCGCAGCCCCCCCAAATCCCACTGCAGCCCCCCAATTCCCACTGCAGCCCCCCCCAAATCCTTCTGCAGCCCCCCAATTCCCACTGCAGCCCCCCCAATCCTTCTGTAGCCCCCCAATTCCCACCGCAGCCCCCCCCAAATCCTTCTGTAGCCCCCCAATTCCCACCGCAGCCCCCCCAAATCCCACTGCAGCCCCCCAATTCCCACTGCAGCCCCCCCCAAATCCTTCTGTAGACCCCCAAATCCCACCGCAGCCCCCCCCCCCCCCTTCAAACCCCTCCAGCCCCCCAAAACTCACGACGCCGTTGACGCTGAGGAGCTGGTCCCCCCGCTTGAGGCCCCCGTGGCGATCGGCCACCCCCCCGGGGATGACGCGGGAGATGTAAATGGGGGAGTTCTGCTCCTTGCCCCCCATGATGTTGAACCCCAACCCCTCCTCGGTTTTGGGGAGCTCGACCACCCGCGGGTGAGCGTGGCCCTCGCTGGCGGCGAAGGCGGCGACCGTCGCCTGGATTTGGGGGGGGACACACGGAGGTTAAGGGGGGGCCTGGGGGGACTCGGGGGGACACGGGGGCTATGGGGAGATGGGGGGTTATTGGGGTATGAGGGGTTATGGGGACATGGGGACATGGGGGGTTATGGGGACATGGGGTGACATGGGGGGTTATAGGGACACGGGGGACATGGGGGGACATGGGGGACATGGGGGGTTATGGGGACACGGGGGACATGGGGGGACATGGGGGGTTATGGGGACACGGGGGACATGGGGGGACATGGGGACATGGGGGGACATGGGGGGTTATGGGGACACGGGGGACATGGGGGGACATGGGGACATGGGGGACATGGGGGGTTATGGGGACACGGGGGACATGGGGGGACATGGGGACATGGGGGACATGGGGGGTTATGGGGACACGGGGGACATGGGGGGACATGGGGACATGGGGGACATGGGGGGTTAGGGGGACATGGAGTGACATAGGGGGTTATGGGGACACGGGGGACATGGGGGGACATGGGGACATGGGGGACATGGGGACATGGGGGACATGGGGGGTTATGGGGACATGGGGGACATGGGGGGACATGGGGGGTTATGGGGACACAGGGGACATGGGGGGACATGGGGGGTTATGGGGACACAGGGGACATGGGGGGACACGGGGGTTATGGGGACACGGGGGACATGGGGGGACATGGGGGGTTATGGGGACACGGGGGACATGGGGGGACATGGGGGGTTATGGGGACATGGGGGGACATGGGGGGACATGGGTGGTTATGGGGACATGGGGGGTTATGGGGACATGGGGGGTTATGGGGGACATGGGGGGTTATGGGGGACATGAGGGGTTATGGGGGACATGAGGGACATGGGGGGACATGGGGGGTTATGGGGACATGGGGAGTTATGGGGGACATGGGGGGTTATGGGGACATGGGGGGTTATGGGGGACATGGGGGGTTATGGGGGACATGGGGGGTTATGGGGACATGAGGGACATGGGGGGACATGGGGGGTTATGGGGACATGGGGGGTTATGGGGGACATGGGGGGTTATGGGGACATGAGGGACATGGGGGGACATGGGGGGTTATGGGGGACATGGGGGGTTATGGGGACATGGGGGGTTATGGGGACATGGGGGGTTATGGGGGACATGGGGGGTTATGGGGGACATGAGGGGTTATGGGGACATGAGGGACATGGGGGGACATGGGGGGTTATGGGGGACATGGGGGGTTATGGGGACATGGGGGGTTATGGGGACATGGGGGGTTATGGGGGACATGGGGGGTTATGGGGACATGGGGGGTTATGGGGGACATGGGGGGTTATGGGGGACATGAGGGACATGGGGGGACATGGGGGGTTATGGGGGACATGGGGGACTCGGGGGGACACGGGGGGTTATGGGGGACATGGGGGGTTATGGGGACATGGGGGGTTATGGGGGACATGGGGGGTTATGGGGACATGGGGTGACATGGGGGGTTATAGGGACACGGGGGACATGGGGGGACATGGGGGACATGGGGGGTTATGGGGACACGGGGGACATGGGGGGACATGGGGGGTTATGGGGACACGGGGGACATGGGGGGACATGGGGACATGGGGGGACATGGGGGGTTATGGGGACACGGGGGACATGGGGGGACATGGGGACATGGGGGACATGGGGGGTTATGGGGACACGGGGGACATGGGGGGACATGGGGACATGGGGGACATGGGGGGTTATGGGGACACGGGGGACATGGGGGACATGGGGACATGGGGGACATGGGGGGTTAGGGGGACATGGAGTGACATAGGGGGTTATGGGGACACGGGGGGACATGGGGGGACATGGGGACATGGGGGACATGGGGACATGGGGGACATGGGGGGTTATGGGGACATGGGGGACATGGGGGGACATGGGGGGTTATGGGGACACAGGGGACATGGGGGGACATGGGGGGTTATGGGGACACAGGGGACATGGGGGGACACGGGGGTTATGGGGACACGGGGGACATGGGGGGACATGGGGGGTTATGGGGACACGGGGGACATGGGGGGACATGGGGGGTTATGGGGACATGGGGGGACATGGGGGGACATGGGTGGTTATGGGGACATGGGGGGTTATGGGGACATGGGGGGTTATGGGGGACATGGGGGGTTATGGGGGACATGAGGGGTTATGGGGGACATGAGGGACATGGGGGGACATGGGGGGTTATGGGGACATGGGGAGTTATGGGGGACATGGGGGGTTATGGGGACATGGGGGGTTATGGGGGACATGGGGGGTTATGGGGGACATGGGGGGTTATGGGGACATGAGGGACATGGGGGGACATGGGGGGTTATGGGGACATGGGGGGTTATGGGGGACATGGGGGGTTATGGGGACATGAGGGACATGGGGGGACATGGGGGGTTATGGGGGACATGGGGGGTTATGGGGACATGGGGGGTTATGGGGACATGGGGGGTTATGGGGGACATGAGGGGTTATGGGGACATGAGGGACATGGGGGGACATGGGGGGTTATGGGGGACATGGGGGGTTATGGGGACATGGGGGGTTATGGGGGACATGGGGGGTTATGGGGACATGGGGGGTTATGGGGGACATGGGGGGTTATGGGGGACATGAGGGACATGGGGGGACATGGGGGGTTATGGGGGACATGGGGGGGTTATGGGGACATGGGGGGTTATGGGGGACATGGGGGGTTATGGGGGACATGGGGGGTTATGGGGACATGGGGGGTTATGGGGGACATGGGGGGTTATGGGGGACATGGGGGGTTATGGGGGACATGAGGGACATGGGGGGACATGGGGGGTTATGGGGGACATGGGGGGTTATGGGGACATGAGGGACATGGGGGGACATGGGGGGTTATGGGGGACATGGGGGGTTATGGGGGACATGAGGGGTTATGGGGACATGAGGGACATGGGGGGACATGGGGGGTTATGGGGGACATGGGGGGTTATGGGGACATGGGGGGTTATGGGGGACATGGGGGGTTATGGGGACATGGGGGGTTATGGGGGACATGAGGGGTTATGGGGACATGGGGGACATGGGGGGACATGGGGGGTTATGGGGGACATGGGGGGTTATGGGGACATGGGGGGTTATGGGGGACATGGGGGGTTATGGGGACATGGGGGGTTATGGGGGACATGGGGGGTTATGGGGACATGAGGGACATGGGGGGACATGGGGGGTTATGGGGACATGGGGGACATGGGGGACATGAGGGGTTATGGGGACATGAGGGACATGGGGGGACATGAGGGGTTATGGGGACATGGGGGGACATGGGGGGACATGAGGGGTTATGGGGACACGGGGGACATGGGGGGACATGAAGGGTTATGGGGACACGGGGGACATGGGGGGACATGGGGGGTTATGGGGACACGGGGGACATGGGGGGACATGAGGGGTTATGGGGACACGGGGGACATGGGGGGACATGGGGGTTATGGGGACACAGGGGACATGGGGGGACATGGGGGGTTATGGGGACATGGGGGACATGGGGGAACATGGGGACATGGGGGAACATGGGGACATGGGGGGTTATGGGGACATGGGGGGACATGGGGGACATGAGGGGTTATGGGGACATGGGGGACATGGGGGGACATGAGGGGTTATGGGGACATAGGGGACATGGGGGGACATGGGGACATGGGGGAACATGGGGGGACATGAGGGGTTATGGGGACATGGGGGGACATGGGGGGACATGAGGGGTTATGGGGACATGGGGGGACATGAGGGGTTATGGGGACATGGGGGACATGGGGGGTTATGGGGACATGGGGGGACATGGGGACATGGGGGGACATGAGGGGTTATGGGGACATGGGGGGACATGAGGGGTTATGGGGGGTTATGGGGACATGGGGGGACATGGGGGGACATGGGGGGTTATGGGGACATGGGGGGTTATGAGGACTTGGGGGACATGGGGGTTATGGGGGGGACATAGGGACTTTGGGGGGGTGCGGGTGGACATGGGTGTTATGGCGACACGGGGGACATGGGGGGACATGGGGGGTTATGAGGACTTGGGGGACATGGGGGGGACATAGGGACTTGGGGGGGTGTGGGGGGACATGGGGGGTTACGGGGACATGGGGAGATGGGGCGACTTGGGGACATGGAGGGACTTAGGGGTGACACGGGGACGGGGTACAAGGGGGTTTGGGGTACCGGGGGGTGACACGGAGGGTTTCGGGGTATGGGGGGTTGGGATACAGGGGGGTTTCAGGGTGCAGGGAGGTACAAGTGGGTTTTGGGGTGCAGGGAGGTTTGAGGTGCAGGGGGTTTTGGGTTGTGGCGGTTTGGGGTACAGGGGGTTTTGGGGTGCAGGGGTGTTTGGGGTACAGGGGGTACAGGGGAGTTTTGGGGTGCAGGGAGGGTTTTGGGCTGGGGGGGACAGGAGTGTTTTGGGGTTCAGGGGGGTTTTGGGGTGCAGGTACCTTGGCTGTGGCGTGAGCGCGGATCTCGGGGGACCCCGTGATGGCCAGGGTGTCGTAGAGCTGCTCGTAGACCTGGGGAACTGGGTTATACTGGGAGGCACTGGGGGATACTGGGGGGGGTACTGGGGGCACTGAGTGGGTACTGGGGGGCACTGGGAGGATACTGGGAGACACTGGGGGGATGCTGGGGGGCACTGGGAGGATACTGGGAGACACTGGGGGGATACTGGGGGGCACTGGGAGGATACTGGGAGACACTGGGGGATACTGGGGGGCACTGGGGGGATACTGGGAGACACTGGGGGATACTGGGGGGCACTGGGAGGATACTGGGAGACACTGGGGGGATACTGGGGGGCACTGGGAGGATACAGGGAGACACTGGGGGATACTGGGGGGCACTGGGAGGATACTGGGAGACACTGGGGGGCACTGGGAGGATACTGGGAGACACTGGGGGATACTGGGGGGCACTGGGGGGATACTGGGAGGGATACTGGGAGGCACTGGGTGGGTACTGGGGGGCACTGGGGGATACTGGGAGACACTGGGGGGCACTGGGGGGATACTGGGAGACACTGGGGGGATACTGGGGGGCACTGGGGGGATACTGGGAGACACTGGGGGGATACTGGGAGACACTGGGGGGATACTGGGGGGCACTGGGGGGATACTGGGGGGCACTGGGGGGATACTGGGAGACAGTGGGAGACACTGGGGGGATACTGGGAGACACTGGGGGGATACTGGGGAGCACTGGGGGGATGCTGGGAGACACTGGGGGGATGCTGGGAGGATACTGGGGGTACTGGGGGGATACTGGGGGGTACTGGGGGGATACTGGGGGGATACTGGGGGGATACTGGGGGGATACTGGAGGAATTAGGGGGATACTGGGGGTACTGGGAGGGATACTGGGGGGCACTGGGGGTGCTACTGGGGACACTGGGGAGATACTGGGGGGCACTGGGGGGTTACTGGGGTGTTACTGGGAGCACTGGTTTGCACTGGGGGACTGGGAGGGATACTGGGGGGCACTGGGGGGTTACTGGGAGCACTGGCTTGCACTGGGGGGACTGGGAGGGATACTGGGGGGCATTAGGGGGTTACTGGGAGCACTGGTTTGCACTGGGGGGACTGGGAGGGATACAAGGGGTTACTGGGGGGTTACTGGGAGCACTGGTTTGCATGGGGGGGACTGGGAGGGATACTGGGGGGCACTAGGGGGTTACTGGGAGCACTGGTTTGCACTGGGGGGACTGGGAGGGATACTGGGGGGCACTAGGGGGTTACTGGGAGCACTGGTTTGCACTGAGGGGACTGGGAAGCATAGTAGGGGACACTGGGGGGTTACTGGGGGCACTGGGGGTTTACTGGGAGCACTGGGGGGTTACTGGGAGCACTGGGGGGTTACTGGGAGCACTGGGGGGTTACTGGGGGCACTGGGGGGTTACTGTGGGCACTGGTTTGCATGGGGCAGACTGGGAGGGATACTGGGAGTTACTAGGGGGTTACTGGGAGCACTGGTTTGCACCAGGGGGACTGGGAGGGATACTGGGGGGTTACTGGGGGGTTACTGGGAGCACTGGTTTGCACCAGGGGGACTGGGAGGGATACTGGGAGTTACTAGGGGGTTACTGGGAGCACTGGTTTGCACCAGGGGGACTGGGAGGGATACTGGGGGGTTACTGGGGGGTTACTGGGAGCACTGGTTTGCACCAGGGGGGACTGGGAGGGATACTGGGAGTTACTAGGGGGTTACTGGGAGCACTGGTTTGCACCAGGGGGACTGGGAGGGATACTGGGAGTTACTAGGGGGTTACTGGGAGCACTGGTTTGCACCAGGGGGACTGGGAGGGATACTGGGGGGTTACTAGGGGGTTACTGGGAGCACTGGTTTGCACCAGGGGGACTGGGAGGGATACTGGGGGGTTACTAGGGGGTTACTGGGAGCACTGGTTTGCACCAGGGGGACTGGGAGGGATACTGGGGGGTTACTGGGAGCACTGGTTTGCACCAGGGGGACTGGGAGGGATACTGGGGGGTTACTGGGGGGATACTGGGAGCACTGGTTTGCACCAGGGGGACTGGGAGGGATACTGGGGGGTTACTGGGGGGTTACTGGGAGCACTGGTTTGCACTGGGGGGACTGGGAGGGATACTGGGGGGTTACTAGGGGGTTACTGGGAGCACTGGTTTGCACCAGGGGGGACTGGGAGGGATACTGGGAGTTACTAGGGGGTTACTGGGAGCACTGGTTTGCACCAGGGGGGACTGGGAGGGATACTGGGAGTTACTAGGGGGTTACTGGGAGCACTGGTTTGCACCAGGGGGACTGGGAGGGATACTGGGAGTTACTAGGGGGTTACTGGGAGCACTGGTTTGCACCAGGGGGACTGGGAGGGATACTGGGGGGTTACTAGGGGGTTACTGGGAGCACTGGTTTGCACCAGGGGGACTGGGAGGGATACTGGGGGGTTACTGGGGGGCACTGGGGGCTACTGGGAGAACTGGTTTATACTGGGGGGAGCTGGGAGAGATACTGGGGGTCACTAGGGAGATTCTGTGGGGAACCGGTTTATACTGGGGGGCACTGGGGGGATACAGGGGGGATACTGGGGGGTTACTAGGGGGTTACTGGGAGCACTGGTTTGCATGGGGCGGACTGGGAGGGATACTGGGAGTTACTAGGGGTTACTGGGAGCACTGGTTTGCACCAGGGGGACTGGGAGGGATACTGGGGGGATACTGGGGGCTACTGGGAGAACTGGTTTGCACTGGGGGAGCTGGGAGGGATACTGGGGGGATACTGGGGGTTACTGGGAGCACTGGTTTGCACCAGGGGGACTGGGAGGGATACTGGGAGTTACTAGGGGGTTACTGGGAGCACTGGTTTGCACCAGGGGGGACTGGGAGGGATACTGGGGGGTTACTAGGGGGTTACTGGGAGCACTGGTTTGCACCAGGGGGACTGGGAGGGATACTGGGAGTTACTAGGGGGTTACTGGGAGCACTGGTTTGCACTGGGGGGACTGGGAGGGATACTGGGGGGTTACTAGGGGGTTACTGGGAGCACTGGTTTGCACCAGGGGGACTGGGAGGGATACTGGGGGGTTACTGGGGGCTTACTGGGGGCTACTGGGAGAACTGGTTTGCACTGGGGGAGCTGGGAGAGATACTGGGGGTCACTAGGGAGATCCTGTGGGGAACCGGTTTATACTGGGGGGCATTAAGGGGATACTGGGGGGATACTGGGGGGATACTGGGAGCACTGGTTTGCATGGGGCGGACTGGGAGGGATACTGGGAGTTACTAGGGGGTTACTGGGGGCACTGGTTTGCATGGGGGGGACTGGGAGGGATACTGGGGTTACTAGGGGGTTACTGGGAGCACTGGTTTGCACCAGGGGGACTGGGAGGGATACTGGGGGCTTACTGGGGGCTACTGGGAGAACTGGTTTGCACTGGGGGAGCTGGGAGAGATACTGGGAGTCACTAGGGAGATTCTGTGGGGAACCGGTTTATACTGGGGGGCACTAAGGGGATACTGGGGGGATACTGGGGGGATACTGGGAGCACTGGTTTGCACTGGGGGGTAACTGGGAGCACCGGTTTGCACGGGAGGAATGGGTGGGTAACTGGGGGCACTGGGGGGTTACTGGGAGCACTGGTTTGCACTGGGGGCACTGGGAGGGATACTGGGGTTTGTAGGGGGTTACTGGGAGCACTGGTTTGCACTGGGGGGACTGGGAGGGATACAAGGGGACACTGGGGGGTTACTGGGGGCACTGGGGGGTTACTGGGAACACTGGTTTGCACTGGGGGGACTGGGAGGGATACTGGGGTTTGTAGGGGGTTACTGGGAGCACTGGTTTGCACCAGGGGGACTGGGAGGGATACCGGGGGGTTACTGGGGGCTTACTGGGGGCTACTGGGAGAACTGGTTTGCACTGGGGGAGCTGGGAGAGATACTGGGGGTCACTAGGGAGATTCTGTGGGGAACCGGTTTATACTGGGGGGCACTGGGGGGATACAGGGGGGATACTGGGGGGGATACTGTGGGGGATACTGGGGGGATACTGGGGGTTACTGGGGGTTACTGGTGCGCGGGGTCTGACCTCGCGGATGGCGCAGCAGAACTTGCTCTGCAGGACTCGCTGCAGCGACTGCAGCTTCTGGGGGGGGAACTCGCCGCTTCGCTGCAGCCGCTCGAGCAGCTCCAGGGCTCGACCCACGTCTGCGGGACCCATAGCGACCCATAGCGACCCATAGCGACCCATAGCGACCCATAGGGACCCATAGCGACCCATAGAGACCCATAGGGACCCATAGCGACCCATAGAGACCCATAGCGACCCATAGCGACCCATAGGGACCCATAGCGACCCATAGAGACCCATAGCGACCCATAGAGACCCATAGGGACCCATAGAGACCCATAGCGACCCATAGCGACCCATAGCGACCCATAGCGACCCATAGCGACCCATAGCGACCCATAGCGACCCATAGGGACCCATAGCGACCCATAGGGACCCACAGGGACCCAGAGGGACCCCAGAGGGAGCCATAGGGAGCCATAGGGACCCATAGAGACCCATAGGGACCCATAGGGACACATAGGGTCCCCATAGGGACCCCATAGGGACCCATAGGGACCCATAGGGACCCATAGAGACCCATAGCGACCCATAGCGACCCATAGCGACCCATAGAGACCCATAGCGACCCATAGGGACCCCATAGGGACCCATAGGGACCCATAGGGACCCCATAGGGACCCATAGCGACCCATAGCGACCCATAGCGACCCATAGCGACCCATAGCGACCCATAGCGACCCCATAGGGACCCATAGGGACCCATAGGGACCCATAGCGACCCATAGCGACCCATAGCGACCCATAGGGACCCATAGGGACCCATAGGGACCCATAGAGACCCATAGCGACCCATAGGGACCCATAGCGACCCATAGGGACCCATAGAGACCCATAGCGACCCATAGGGACCCATAGAGACCCATAGCGACCCATAGAGACCCATAGCGACCCATAGGGACCCATAGCGACCAATAGCGACCCATAGGGACCCATAGAGACCCATAGAGACCCATAGCGACCCATAGGGACCCATAGAGACCCATAGAGACCCATAGGGACCCATAGCGACCCATTAGGACCCATAGAGACCCATAGGGACCCATAGCGACCCATAGCGACCCATAGGGACCCATAGCGACCCATAGGGACCCCATAGGGACCCATAGAGACCCATAGGGACCCATAGAGACCCATAGAGACCCATAGCGACCCATAGGGACCCCATAGGGACCCATAGAGACCCATAGGGACCCATAGGGACCCATAGGGACCCCATAGGGACCCATAGAGACCCATAGAGACCCATAGGGACCCATAGGGACCCATAGAGACCCATAGAGACCCATAGGGACCCCATAGGGACCCCATAGGGACCCCATAGGGACCCATAGTGACCCCTAGCGACCCATAGGGACCCATAGGGACCCATAGGGACCCATAGAGACCCATAGCGACCCATAGGGACCCCATAGGGACCCATAGTGACCCCTAGCGACCGATAGGGACCCATAGGGACCCCATAGAGACCCATAGAGACCCATAGCGACCCATAGGGACCCCATAGGGACCCCATAGGGACCCATAGAGACCCATAGGCACCCCATAGGGACCCATAGGGACCCAGAGCGACCCATAGCGACCCATAGCGACCCATAGGGACGCATAGGGACCCATAGCGACCCATAGGGACCCATAGGGACCCATAGGGACCCCATAGAGACCCATAGAGACCCATAGCGACCCATAGGGACCCCATAGAGACCCATAGGGACCCATAGGGACCCATAGCGACCCCTAGCGACCCATAGGGACCCCTAGCGACCCATAGGGACCCATAGAGACCCATAGGGACCCATAGAGACCCATAGCGACCCATAGGGACCCATAGCGACCCATAGGGACCCATAGCGACCCATAGCGACCCATAGCGACCCATAGCGACCCATAGGGACCCATAGGGACCCATAGAGACCCACAGCGACCCATAGGGACCCATAGCGACCCATAGGGACCCATAGAGACCCATAGCGACCCATAGGGACCCATAGAGACCCATAGAGACCCATAGGGACCCATAGCGACCAATACCGACCCATAGGGACCCATAGAGACCCATAGAGACCCATAGCGACCCATAGGGACCCATAGGGACCCATAGAGACCCATAGCGACCCATAGCGACCCATAGAGACCCATAGGGACCCATAGCGACCCATAGGGACCCATAGAGACCCATAGAGACCCATAGGGACCCATAGCGACCCATTAGGACCCATAGAGACCCATAGCGACCCAAAGCGACCCATAGCGACCCATAGGGACCCATAGCGACCCATAGGGACCCATAGGGACCCATAGGGACCCCATAGAGACCCATAGAGACCCATAGCGACCCATAGGAACCCCATAGAGACCCATAGGGACCCATAGCGACCCATAGCGACCCATAGAGACCCATAGGGACCCATAGGGACGCATAGCGACCCATAGGGACCCATAGGGACCCATAGGGACCCCTAGCGACCCATAGGGACCCATAGAGACCCATAGCGACCCATAGGGACCCATAGGGACCCATAGGGACCCCTAGCGACCCATAGGGACCCATAGGGACCCATAGGGACCCCTAGCGACCCATAGGGACCCATAGAGACCCATAGCGACCCATAGGGACCCATAGGGACCCATAGGGACCCCTAGCGACCCATAGGGACCCATAGGGACCCATAGGGACCCCATACAGACCCATAGAGACCCATAGCGACCCATAGGGACCCCATAGAGACCCATAGGGACCCATAGCGACCCATAGCGACCCATAGCGACCCATAGGGACCCATAGCGACCCATAGGGACCCCATAGGGACCCATAAGGACCCATAGGGACCCATAGAGACCCATAGCGACCCATAGCGACCCATAGCGACCCATAGAGACCCATAGGGACCCATAGGGACCCATAGCGACCCATAGGGACCCCTAGCGACCCATAGGGACCCCATAGAGACCCATAGAGACCCATAGCGACCCATAGGGACCCCATAGGGACCCATAGGGACCCATAGAGATCCATAGGGACCCCTAGCGACCCATAGGGACCCCTAGAGACCCCATAGAGACCCAGAGGGACCCATAGGGACCCATAGAGACCCCATAGCGACCCATAGGGACCCATAGCGACCCATAGGGACCCCATAGAGACCCATAGGGACCCATAGGGACCCATAGCGACCCATAGGGACCTATAGGGACCCATAGGGACCCCATAGCGACCCATAGCGACCCATAGGGACCCATAGAGACCCCATAGGGACCCATAGCGACCCATAGCGACCCATAGCGACCCATAGCGACCCATAGGGACCCATAGCGACCCATAGGGACCCCATAGGGACCCATAAGGACCCATAGGGACCCATAGAGACCCATAGCGACCCATAGCGACCCATAGCGACCCATAGAGACCCATAGGGACCCATAGGGACCCATAGCGACCCATAGGGACCCCTAGCGACCCATAGGGACCCATAGAGACCCATAGAGACCCATAGCGACCCATAGGGACCCCATAGGGACCCATAGAGATCCATAGGGACCCCTAGCGACCCATAGGGACCCCTAGAGACCCCATAGAGACCCAGAGGGACCCATAGGGACCCATAGAGACCCCATAGCGACCCATAGGGACCCATAGCGACCCATAGGGACCCCATAGAGACCCATAGGGACCCATAGGGACCCATAGCGACCCATAGGGACCTATAGGGACCCATAGGGACCCCATAGCGACCCATAGCGACCCATAGGGACCCATAGAGACCCCATAGGGACCCCATAGCGACCCATAGCGACCCATAGCGACCCATAGCGACCCATAGGGACCCCATAGAGACCCCATAGGGACCCATAGAGACCCATAGGGACCCATAGGGACCCATAGGGACCCATAGGGACCCATAGCGACCCATAGAGACCCCATAGGGACCCCATAGAGACCCATAGAGACCCATAGGGACCCATAGAGACCCATAGCGACCCATAGGGACCCATAGAGACCCATAGCGACCCCATAGGGACCCATAGCGACCCATAGGGACCCCATAGGGACCCATAGCGACCCATAGGGACCCATAGGGACCCATAGCGACCCATAGGGACCCATAGGGACCCAGAGAGACCCATAGGGACCCATAGCGACCCATAGCGACCCATAGCGACCCATAGCGACCCATAGGGACCCATAACGACCCATAGCGACCCATAGGGACCCATAGCGACCCATAGCGACCCAGAGCGACCCATAGGGACCCATAGCGACCCATAGGGACCCATAGCGACCCATAGCGACCCATAGCGACCCATAGCGACCCATAGGGACCCATAGGGACCCAGAGAGACCCATAGGGACCCATAGCGACCCATAGCGACCCATAGCGACCCATAGCGACCCATAGGGACCCATAACGACCCATAGCGACCCATAGGGACCCATAGCGACCCATAGCGACCCAGAGCGACCCATAGGGACCCATAGCGACCCATAGGGACCCATAGCGACCCATAGCGACCCATAGCGACCCATAGCGACCCATAGGGACCCATAGGGACCCAGAGAGACCCATAGGGACCCATAGCGACCCATAGCGACCCATAGCGACCCATAGCGACCCATAGGGACCCATAACGACCCATAGCGACCCATAGGGACCCATAGCGACCCATAGGGACCCATAGGGACCCAGAGCGACCCATAGCGACCCATAGCGACCCATAGCGACCCATAGGGACCCCATAGGGACCCCATAGAGACCCATAGCGACCCATAGGGACCCATAGGGACCCATAGGGACCCATAGCGACCCCATAGGGACCCATAGCGACCCATAGGGACCCATAGGGACCACATAGGGACCCCATAGCGACCCATAGAGACCCATAGCGACCCCATAGGGACCCCATAGAGACCCATAGAGACCCATAGGGACCCCTAGAGACCCCATAGCGACCCATAGGGACCCATAGCGACCCATAGGGACCCATAGCGACCCATAGCGACCCATAGCGACCCATAGAGACCCATAGGGACCCATAGCGACCCCATAGGGACCCATAGAGACCCATAGGGACCCATAGAGACCCATAGCGACCCCATAGGGACCCATAGAAACCCATAGGGACCCATAGCGACCCATAGCGACCCATAGAGACCCATAGGGACCCATAGCGACCCATAGCGACCCATAGGGACCCCATAGGGACCCAGAGCGACCCATAGCGACCCATAGGGACCCCATAGGGACCCATAGAGACCCATAGGGACCCCATAGGGACCCATAGGGACCCATAGGGACCCATAGGGACCCCATAGCGACCCATAGGGACCCATAGAGACCCATAGGGACCCCATAGGGACCCATAGAGACCCATAGAGACCCATAGCGACCCATAGGGACCCTTAGGGACCCATAGAGACCCCATAGGGACCCAGAGCGACCCATAGCGACCCATAGGGACCCATAGGGACCCATAGGGACCCCATAGCGACCCATAGGGACCCATAGAGACCCATAGGGACCCCATAGGGACCCATAGAGACCCATAGAGACCCATAGAGACCCATAGCGACCCATAGCGACCCATAGAGACCCATAGCGACCCATAGCGACCCATAGGGACCCATAGAGACCCATAGAGACCCCATAGGGACCCATAGAGACCCATAGCGACCCATAGAGACCCATAGCGACCTATAGGGACCCCATAGGGACCCATAGCGACCCATAGCGACCCATAGGGACCCCATAGGGACCCAGAGCGACACATAGCGACCCATAGGGACCCCATAGGGACCCATAGAGACCCATAGGGACCCCATAGGGACCCATAGGGACCCATAGGGACCCATAGGGACCCATAGAGATACATAGAGACCCATAGAGACCCATAGCGACCCATAGGGACCCATAGCGACCCCATAGGGACCCATAGAGACCCATAGCGACCCATAGGGACCCATAGCGACCCCATAGGGACCCCATAGCGACCCATAGCGACCCATAGCGACCCATAGCGACCCATAGGGACCCCATAGAGACCCCATAGGGACCCATAGAGACCCATAGGGACCCATAGGGACCCATAGGGACCCATAGGGACCCATAGCGACCCATAGAGACCCCATAGGGACCCCATAGAGACCCATAGAGACCCATAGGGACCCATAGAGACCCATAGCGACCCATAGGGACCCATAGAGACCCATAGGGACCCCATAGGGACCCATAGGGACCCATAGGGACCCATAGGGACCCATAGAGATACATAGAGACCCATAGAGACCCATAGCGACCCATAGGGACCCATAGCGACCCCATAGGGACCCATAGAGACCCATAGCGACCCATAGGGACCCCACAGGGACCCATAGAGACCCATAGCGACCCATAGAGACCCATAGGGACCCCATAGGGACCCATAGAGACCCATAGCGACCCATAGGGACCCCATAGGGACCCATAGAGACCCCATAGAGACCCCATAGAGACCCATAGGGACCCATAGGGACCCATAGCGACCCATAGGGACCCATAGAGACCCATAGAGACCCATAGGGACCCCACAGGGACCCATAGCAACCCATAGAGACCCATAGGGACCCATAGAGACCCATAGCGACCCATAGAGACCCCATAGCGACACATAGCGACACATAGAGACCCCATAGAGACCCATAGAGACCCCATAGGGACTCCATAGAGACCCATAGAGACCCATAGAGACCCCATAGAGACCCATAGGGACCCATAGAGACCAATAGAGAACACATAGCGACCCATAGAGACCCCATAGGGACCCATAGAGACCCATAGCGACCCATAGAGACCCCATAGAGACCCATAGGGACCCCATAGAGACCCATAGGGACTCCATAGAGACCCCATAGCGACCCATAGAGACCCCATAGCGACCCATAGAGACCCCATAGCGACCCCATAGCGACCCATAGAGACCCACAGCGACCCATAGAGACCCATAGAGACCCCATAGCGACCCATAGAGACCCATAGAGACCCCATAGGGACCTATAGAGACCCCATAGAGACCCATAGGGACCCCATAGAGACCCATAGAGACCCCATAGAGACCCATAGGGACCCATAGGGACCCATAGAGACCCCATAGAGACCCATAGAGACCCCATAGAGACCCCATAGAGACCATAGAGACCCATAGGGACCCCATAGGGACCCATAGAGACCCATAGTGACCCCATAGCGACCCATAGGGACCCATAGGGACCCATAGCGACCCATAGGGACCCATAGGGACCCATAGGGACCCATAGAGACCCATAGCGAAACATAGAGACCCATAGAGACCCATAGGGACCCATAGGGACACATAGAGACCCCATAGAGACCCATAGGGACCCATAGGGACCCCATAGAGACCCACAGAGACCCATAGAGACCCCATAGAGACCCCATAGAGACCCCATAGAGACCCATATGGACCCATAGCGACACATAGAGACCCATAGGGACCCATAGGGACCCCATAGAGATCCATAGAGACCCATAGCGACCCATAGAGACCCATAGGGAACCATAGAGACCCATAGGGACCCCACAGAGACCCATAGGGACCCATAGAGACCCCATAGAGACCCCATAGAGTCCCCATAGAGACCCATAGGGACCCATAGGGACCCATAGGGACCCATAGAGACCCCATAGAGACCCCATAGAGACCCATAGAGACCCATAGGGACCCATAGCGACCCATAGCGACCCCATAGAGACCCATAGGGACCCATAGGGACCCATAGCGACCCATAGGGACCCCGTAGAGACCCCGTAGAGACCCATAGCGACCCATAGGGACCCATAGGGACCCCATAGAGACACATAGAGTCCCATAGCGAACCATAGGGACCCATAGATACCCCATAGAGACCCATAGGGACCCATAGGGACCCATAGGGACCCATAGCGACGCATAGAGACCCATAGAGACCCATAGAGACCCATAGGGACCCATAGAGACCCCATAGAGACCCCATAGGGACCCCATAGGGACCATTGAGACCCATAGCGACCCATAGCGACCCATAGAGACCCCATAGAGCCCCCATAGAGACCCACAGGGACCCATAGCGACCCATAGAGACCCATAGGGACCCACAGGGACCCCATAGGGACCCCTAGAGACCCATAGGGACCCATAGGGACCCATAGCGACCCATAGCGACCCATAGGGACCCATAGGGACCCACAGAGACCCCATAGGGACCCCATAGAGACCCCATAGAGACCTATAGGGACCCATAGCGACCCATAGGGACCCATAGGGACCCATAGCGACCCATAGAGACCCATAGAGACCCCATAGAGACCTATAGGGACCCATAGCGACCCATAGGGACCCATAGGGACCCATAGCGACCCATAGAGACCCATAGGGACCCATAGAGACCCCATAGGGACCCCATAGGGACCCATAGCGACCCATAGAGACCCATAGAGACCCATAGAGACCCATAGAGACCCCATAGAGACCCATAGGGACCCATAGGGACCCATAGAGCCCATAGAGACCCCAAAGAGACCCATAGAGCCCATAGAGACCATAGAGACCCTTAGGGACCCATAGGGACCCCATAGAGACCCCATAGAGACCCCATAGAGACCCATAGAGACCCCATAGAGACCCAATAGGGACTCCATAGAGACCCATAGAGACCCCATAGAGACCCATAGGGACCCATAGCGACCCATAGAGACCCATAGAGACCCCATAGAGACCCCATAGGGACCCCATAGGGACCCATAGAGACCCATAGGGACCCATAGGGACCCCATAGAGACCCCATAGAGACCCATAGGGACCCATAGCGACCCACAGGGACCCATAGGGACCCATAGGGACCCACAGGGACCCATGGAGACCCATAGGGACCCCATAGGGACCCATAGCGACCCATAGAGACCCATAGAGACCCCATAGTGACCCATAGAGACCCATAGCGACCCATAGAGACCCATAGGGACCCCATAGGGACCCCATAGGGACCCCACAGAGACCCATAGCGACCCATAGCGACCCATAGAGACCCATAGCGACCCATAGGGACCCATAGCGACCCATAGAGACCCATAGCGACCCATAGAGACCTATAGCGACCCATAGCGACCCATAGGGACCCATAGGGACCCATAGGGACCCATAGGGACCCATAGCGACCCATAGAGACCCATAGCGACCCATAGAGACCCATAGAGACCCATAGCGACCCATAGGGACCCATAGCGACCCATAGAGACCCATAGCGACCCATAGCGACCCATAGAGATCCATAGGGACCCATAGGGACCCATAGGGACCCATAGAGACACATAGCGACCCATAGGGACCCATAGGGACCCATAGAGACACATAGCGACCCATAGGGACCCATAGGGACCCATAGAGACCCATAGGGACCCATAGAGCCCAAAGAGACCCATAGAGCCCATAGAGACCATAGAGACCCTTAGGGACCCATAGGGACCCCATAGAGACCCCATAGAGACCCCATAGAGACCCATAGAGACCCACAGAGACCCATAGCGACCCATAGAGACCCCACAGAGACCCATAGCTACCCATAGAGACCCATAGACACCCCACAGTGACCCATAGAGAACGTAGCGACCCATAGACACCCCACAGAGACCCATAGAGACCATAGCGACCCATAGACACCCCATAGAGACCCATAGAGACCCCATAGAGACCCATAGAGACCATAGAGACAAATAGCGACCCATAGAGACCCATAGAGACCCCACAGAGACCCACAGTGACCCCATAGCGACCCATAGAGACCAATAGGGACCCATAGAGACCCATAGAGACCCAACAGAGACCAACAGAGCCCCAAAGAGCCCATAGAGACCCCATAGAGAGCCCACAGCGACCCATAGAGACCCCATAGTGACCCATAGATACCCCATAGCGACCCATAGCGACCCCACAGTGACCCACAGCGACCCATAGATACCCATAGCGACCCATAGAGACCCATAGAGACCCCATAGCGACCCCATAGCGACCCCATAGCGACCCATCGAGACCCATAGATACCCCATAGCGACCCATAGAGACTCATAGATACACCATAGCGACCCACAGCGACCCATAGGGACCCATAGATACCCCATAGCAACCCATAGAGACCCATAGAGACCACATAGCGACCCATAGCAACCCATAGGGACCCCACAGCAACCCATAGATATCCCATAGCGACCCATAGATACCCATAGCAACCCATAGCGACCCACAGCGACCCACAGCGACCCATAGGTACCCCATAGCAAACCACAGTGACCCATAGAGACCCCATAGCGACCCATAGATACCCCACAGCGACCCATAGAGACCCCACAGAGACCCATAGAGACCCCACAGAGACCCCATAGAGACCCATAGATACCCCATGGCGACCCATAGAGACCCCATAGCGACCCATAGAGACCCATAGATACCCCATAGAGACCCCACAGCGGCCCATAGCGACCCATAGATACCCCATAGCGACACATAGGGCACACAGAGACCCATAGATACCCACAGCGACCCATAGATACCCCATAGCGACCCATAGAGACCCCACAGCGACCCATAGAGACCCCACAGCGACCCATAGATCCCCACAGCAACCCATAGATCCCCCACAGCGACCCACAGCAACCCATAGATACCCCACAGCGACCCATAGCTACCCATAGATACTCCACAGTGACCCATAGATACACCACTGCGACCCATAGAGCCCCCACAGAGACCCACAGAGACCCATAGAGACCCACAGAGACCCTATAGAGCCCCATAGAAACCCCATAGTGCCCCATAGCTCCCTGCTATGCCCCATTGCACCCTATAGCACCCCAGAGCGACCCACAGGGACCCACAGGGATCCATAGGGACCCACAGCACCCTATAGCCCATCAGTAAGCCCCACAGCGCCCCATAGCACCCCACAGCGACCCACGGGGACTGATAAGAGACCCGTACGGACTCACAAGGCCCCATAGTGCCCCACAGCTCCCCATAGCGACCCATAGCACCCCACAAGGACTGACAGGGAGCCCATAGGGATGCACAGGGCCCCATAGCGCCCCACAGAGACCCTCAGCACCCCATAGAGACCCATAGAGACCCCATAGAGCTCATAGAGACCCCATAGAGATCCATAGAGACCCATAGAGACCCATAGAGACCCCATAGAGACCCCATAGAGACCCCATAGAGATCCATAGAGACCCATAGAGACCCCATAGAGACCCCATAGAGCTCATAGAGACCCATAGAGATCCCATATAGCTCATAGAGACCCCATAGAGACCCCATAGAGACCCCATAGAGACCCCATAGAGCTCATAGAGACCCATAGAGACCCCATAGGGACCCATAGAGACCCCATAGGGACCCATAGAGACCCCATAGAGACCCATAGAGCCCATAGAGACCCATAGAGCCCATAGAGACCCATAGAGACCCCATAGAGACCCATAGAGACCCCATAGAGACCCCATAGAGCCCATAGAGACCAATAGGGACCCATAGAGACCCATAGAGACCCCATAGAGACCCATAGAGACCCCATAGAGACCCCATAGAGACCCCATAGAGACCCATAGAGCCCATAGAGACCAATAGGGACCCATAGAGACCCATAGAGACCCCATAGAGATCCATAGAGACCCCACAGAGACCCCATAGAGACCCCACAGAGACCCCACAGAGCTCATAGAGATCCATAGAGACCCCATAGAGACCCCATAGAGATCCATAGAGACCCCATAGAGACCAATAGGGACCCATAGAGACCCCATAGAGACCCCATAGAGATCCATAGAGACCACATAGAGACCAATAGGGACCCATAGAGACCCATAGAGACCCCATAGAGACCCATAGAGCCCATAGAGACCAATAGGGACCCATAGAGACCCATAGAGACCCCATAGAGACCCCATAGAGATCCATAGAGACCCCATAGAGACCCCACAGAGACCCCACAGAGCTCATAGAGACCCATAGAGACCCCATAGAGACCCACAGCACCCCACAGAGACCACAAAGAGACCCATAGGGACCCACGGCGACCCACAGCAACACATAGAAACCCACAGAAAGCCCACAGGGACCCATAGAGTCCCACAGAGACCCATAGCAACCCATAGGGACCCATAGAGACCCACAGAGACCCATAGCAACCCATAGAGTCCATAGCAACCCATAGGGACCCATAGAGCCCAGAGGTACCAGAGACCCATAGGGACCCATAGGGATAGGCCCATAGCGCCCCATAGCACATCAGCAAGCCCCACAGCGACCCATAGGGACTAACTAACAGGGACCCACAGCGACCCATAGGGACTAATAGGGACCCACAGCGACCCATAGGGACCTCATAGCGACCCATAGGGACCCATAGGGACCCACAGCGCCCCACAGCGCCCCCCGTTTCCACCCCCCCCACCCTATTTAACCCCTTCCCCCCCACTGCCCCCCTCCTTTTCACCCTTCCACCCCCCCTTCCCAGCCCCCCTCCTTGCACTCCCAACCCCTCCCCCTCATCTCCTCCCTCCCCCATCCAACCCTCCCCCCTGCACCCCCAAATCTCCCCTCCCTCACCCCCCTTTTCCCCCCACCCCGCAGCCCCTCACCCCGCTCCAGCCCCAGGTCTCCGCTCAGCGCTGCCATCTTCGCCCCCTCCGCAAGCCACGCCCCCTCGACCCACGTGGCCACGCCCCCTCGAGCCCCCTTAGCCACGCCCCTCCAGCTAAGCCAACCACTAGAGCTCCATTAGCCACGCCCCCGGACCCTTAGCCACGCCCCTATAGCCACCCCCGGATCCCCATTAGCCACGCCCCCTATAGCCACTTAGCCACGCCTCCTATAGACCCTTAGCCACGCCCCTCGAAGCCCCCCCCCCGGGGGTTTGGGGTAAAAAGTTGAGTTTTTACAGATTTTGTGCAGAAACTGGAGGTTAAAAGTGCATTTCTAGCGACTTTGTGAGGGGATTTGGGGTGAAATATTAAGATTTGGGGTGTTCAGGAGGGATTTCGGGTGGATTTTGCATTTGGGGGAGTTTGGGAGGGGAAATTTGAGGCAAAAAAGTGCAATTTTTGGGGCCTTTTTGAGGGCCTTTAGGCTCCAAAAGGGCGTTTCTGGAGAGTTTTTGAGGCGATTTGGGACAAAAAGCGAAACTTGGGGGAGTCTGAGGGGAAATCTGAGAAGATTTGGGGTGAAAGCTGCTGGTTTGGGGGCGTTTGTGAGGAGATTTGGGGTGAAAGTCGTGGTTTGGGGGAGTCTGAGGGGAAATTTGAGAAGATTTGAGGTGAAAGGCGCCATTTTGTGGTGTTTGTGAGGAGATTTGGGGTGAAAATCATGGGTTTTGGTAGCTTGAGGGGAAATTTGAGAAGATTTGCTGTGAAAGGTGCTGTTTGGGGGCGTTTGTGAGGAGATTTGGGGCAAAAATCATGGTTTTAGGGACTTTGAGGGGAAATTTGAGAAGATTTGAGGTGAAAGGCACCATTTTGGGGCGTTTGTGAGGAGATTTGGGGTGAAAATCATGGTTTTGGTAGCTTGAGGGGAAATTTGAGAAGATTTGAGGTGAAAGGTGCTGTTTGGGGGCGTTTGTGAGGAGATTTGGGGTGAAAATCATGGTTTTAGGGACTTTGAGGGAAAGTTTGAGAAGATTTGAGGTGAAAGGCGCCATTTTGTGGTGTTTGTGAGGAGATTTGGGGTGAAAATCATGGTTTTTGGTAGCTTGAGGGGAAATTTGAGAAGATTTGAGGTGAAAGGTGCTGTTTGGGGGCATTTGTGAGGAGATTTGGGGTGAAAATCATGGTTTTAGGGACTTTGAGGGGAAATTTGAGAAGATTTGAGGTGAAAGGCGCCATTTTGGGGCGTTTGTGAGGAGATTTGGGGTGAAAATCATGGTTTTAGGGACTTTGAGGGGAAATTTGAGAAGATTTGAGGTGAAAGGCGCCATTTTGTGGTGTTTGTGAGGAGATTTGGGGTGAAAATCATGGGTTTTGGTAGCTTGAGGGGAAATTTGAGAAGATTTGCTGTGAAAGGTGCTGTTTGGGGGCGTTTGTGAGGAGATTTGGGGTGAAAATCATGGTTTTAGGGACTTTGAGGGGAAATTTGAGAAGATTTGAGGTGAAAGGCGCCTTTTGGGGGCGTTTGTGAGGAGATTTGGGGTGAAAATCATGGTTTTAGGGACTTTGAGGGAAATTTGAGAAGATTTGATGCGAAAAAATGTTTTTAGGGGCATTTATGAGGAGATTTGGGGTGAAACTCATAGTTTTAAGGGGAAATCTGAGAAGATTTGATGTGAAAGGCACCATTTTGGGGTGTTTGTGAGGAGATTTGGGGTGAAACTCATAGTCTTGAGGGGTTTTAGGGGAAATCTGAGAAGATTTGCTGTGAAAGGTGCTGTTTGGGGCATTTGTGAGGAGATTTGGGGTGAAAATCATGGGGTTTGGTAGCTTGAGGGGAAATTTGAGAAGATTTGATGTCATTTTGGGGCGTTTGTGAGGAGATTTGAGGTGAAACTCATAGTTTTGGAGAGTTTGAGGGGAAATCTGAGATTTGCTGTGAAAGGTGCCGTTTGGGGGCATTTGTGAGGAGATTTGGGGTGAAAACCACAGTTTTGAGGAGCTTGAGGGGAAATCTGAGAAGATTTGATGTTGTTTTGAGGCATTTGTGAAGAGACTTGGGGTCAAATTCAGGGTTTTGGGGAGTTCGAGGGGAAATTTGAGAAGATTTGATGCGAAAAAGTGTTTTCAGGGGCATTTATGAGGAGATTTGGGGTGAAACTCATAGTTTTGAGGAGGTTTGAGGGGAAATTTGAGAAGATTTGACGTGAAAGGTGCCGTTTGGGGGCATTTGTGAGGAGATTTGGGGTGAAATTCAAGTTTTTGTGCAGTTTGAGGGGCAATTTGAGAAGATTTGATGTTGTTTTGGGGTGTTTGCAAGGAGATTTGGGTTGAAATTCGTGGTTTTGTGGAGTCTGAGAAGAAATTTGAGAAGATTTGATGGGAAAGGTGCATAAATACCTGGCCAGGAGATGACTCTTCACACAAACATTTATTTTTTGGCTGCGTCTCCTGGCACGGACAATACCTCAAGGTGCTCTGAGACAGATCCTCTTCATACAACTGATGGATGGAGAAGATCAGGAGGAGGCCAGGACTGACTTCATGGTGGTTTCTCCTCATTTTCCTTCATGGAAACACTTCTCAAGCGCTGGAGGAGGTTCCTCAAGGCTGTGGTGAAGCCACCGCCCCTGGTGGGACTCCAAAAACATGTCGAAGTGGCACTTTGGGACACGATTTAGTAGCCACGGTGGTGTTGGGGGTGATGGTTGGACTTGGAGGGGCTGAGAGGTCGTCTCCAATCTCAGAGATGCTGTGATTCCAACCATAAGTGGTCCTGGATGTCTCCTCCTGCCCGTGGAACGTTGAGGTCTTCTACCTGGGCATGAAATTCTTCAGCTTGGCCAGCTGGACTCGCTTTCCTGCGAGGAAGATGTGGGTCAACGCATCGTGAGGGGCTTCCAAAGCCCTCTCAGATGGCCCAAGGTCCACCTAGTGGCTCCTAATCTCGATTTTAGTGAATTTCCGATCAAAGGTTCCACCACGCAATGGGGTTGGTGGCTCTCTTACCGATCTCCAGGAAGAGCTCAACGCCCAAAGCCAGAGCCAGGAGGGAGAAGACGACGATGGCCACGCCGAGGGAGACATCCAGACCTAGAAGAAAGAAAGTAGATGGTGAGGAGGATCATTGGGTTCCTCCAGATCTTGGGAGATGATCGACCCAGGAGTCTCCAGATCTTGGGAGGTGATCGACCCAGGGACCTCCAGCTCCTGGGAGACAATCGACCCAGGGACCTCCAGCTCCTGGGAGACGATTCGACCCAGGGACCTCCAGCTCCTGGGAGACGATCAACCCAGGGACCTCCAGCTCCTGGGAGACAATCAACCCAGGGACCTCCAGCTCCTGGGAGACGATCAACCCAGGGACCTCCAGCTCCTGGGAGACGATCAACCCAGGGACCTCCAGCTCCTGGGAGACGATCAACCCAGGGACCTCCAGCTCCTGGGAGACGATCCACCCAGGGACCTCCAGCTCCTGGGAGACGATCCACCCAGGGACCTCCAGCTCCTGGGAGGCGATCAACCCAGGGACCTCCAGCTCCTGGGAGACGATTCAACCCAGGGACCTCCAGCTCCTGGGAGACGATTCAACCCAGGGACCTCCAGCTCCTGGGAGACGATTCAACCCAGGGACCTCCAGCTCCTGGGAGACGATCCACCCAGGGACCTCCAGCTCCTGGAAGACGATCCACCCAGGGACCTCCAGCTCCTGGAAGACGATCCACCCAGGGACCTCCAGGTCCTGGGAGATGATCAACCCAGGGACCTCCAGCTCCTGGGATACAATTGACCCAGGGACCTCCAGCTCCTGGGAGACGATTCAACCCAGGGACCTCCAGCTCCTGGGAGACGATTCAACCCAGGGACCTCCAGCTCCTGGAAGACGATCGACCCAGGGACCTCCAGCTCCTTGGAGATGTTTTCTCTGGAGGACTCTGACCAAGCTGGTAGCATCACTGGGAGAACCTCAGAGCTTGGAGACCAGGAGACCTGGTTATCCAGCAAACCAGGGACGGTTACCTTCAGCTGAAGGCTCCAGGCTGGTGGGAACCGTGATGTTCCTCAGGGCGTCGTTCCCACCTGGACAACCAAGAAGTGGAGAAAGTGTCACTCCAAAACCACCTTCTCTCCCCAGTGAACTGGTCTTACTGGTCAAGACTCAAACCTGTTAGTGCTTCAAGGACCTAGGGTTAACCAGAACCATCTCTACAATGAACTGGTCTTACTGGTCAAGACCCAACTTTCTTGGTGAAGACCCAACCTTGCTAACCCTTCTGAGACCTGGAGTTAACCACAACTGAACTGGTCTTACTGGTCAAGACCCAACCCCGTTAACCCTTCCGAGACCTGGAGTTAACCACAACTGAACTGGTCTTACTGGTCAAGACCCAACCCCGTTAACCCTTCCGAGACCTGGAGTTAACCACAACTGAACTGGTCTTACTGGTCAAGACCCAACCCCGTTAACCCTGCAGAGACCTGGAGTTAACCACAACTGAACTGGTCTTACTGGTCAAGACCCAACCCCGTTAACCCTGCAGAGACCTGGAGTTAACCACAACTGAACTGGTCTTACTGGTCAAGACCCAACCCCGTTAACCCTACAGGGCCCTTGAGCTCCTGGAATCAAATTCAACCACTTCTTGAGCTCCTCAAGGGTCAACGCGACCTTCTCCACTCACCTCCGATCCTGAGGTGCCAGGGGATGCTCAACCTGGACACCAGGACCTGTCCGAGGCTGCTGCGGCGCCGGTAGCCGCAGGAATAGGCTCCGCTGCTCCGCGCCGAGAACCGGAGGGCGACCACGGAGCTGAACTGGCCTCTCGCCACCAGGTGGTTGGCCAGCTCCGCCCCGTCCTTGCAGAAGAAAATGTGGCTGACGGGGAGTCGGGAGAAGACGAAGCAGCGGGCGAGAATCACGTCCCCGTCTTGAGCTGAGGAGACGTTGAGGAACAGAGCTGGGGGGGAGAAGGCACCTGGAGAAGCAACGAGACGCGGTTGTGGGGTGATGGTTCGGGGTTGAGTGGCGGGTTCTCATCTCTTCGTCCTCGGCGTTGACCTCGTCATTAATTAAATTAAAAGGAAGAAGGGGTTTTAAGAACCTGGTTTTCAGTCATTTAATGATTCAAACGGGTTCTCATCTACCTTAGCATCCACCTCGTTGATGGAAACAGCAAATTAGAAGGAAGAAGAGGTTGGAAGAACCTGGTTTTCAATCATCTGATGATTCAAACGGGTTCTCATCTCTCCTACCTTGCTTGTTGGTAGAAATTAAAGGGGTGGAGAAAGGATTAAGAGGTTGGAAGAACCTGGTTCTCAGTCATCTGATGATTCCAAGAGGTTCTCACCTCTCCTACCTCAGCATCGACCTCGTTGATGGAAATTAAAGGAGGTGGAGAAGGAAGAAGAGGTTGGAAGAACCCGGTTCTCAGTCATCTGATGATTCCAACAGGTTCTCATCTCTCCTACCTCAGCATCGACCTCATTGATGGAAATTAAAGGAGGTGGAGAAGGAAGAAGAGGTTGGAAGAACCCGGTTCTCAGTCATCTGATGATTCCAAGAGGTTCTCACCTCTCCTACCTCAGCATCGACCTCATTGATGGAAATTAAAGGAGGTGGAGAAGGAAGAAGAGGTTGGAAGAACCCGGTTCTCAGTCATCTGATGATTCCAAGAGGTTCTCATCTCTCCTACCTCAACATCGACCTCGTTGATGGAAATTAAAGGAAGTGGAGAAAGGATTAAGAGGTTGGAAGAATCTGGTTTCCAGTCATTTAATGATTCAGATCGGTTCTCATCTCTCCTGCGTTAACATTGACCTCGTTAGTGGGAATTAAAGGAGGTGGAGAAGGAAGAAGAGGTTGGAAGAACCTGGTTTCTCAAAGGGGTTTCATGTCTCTATCTCCTCCGTGGACCTTGTTGATGGAATTTTAGCTTCTTCCACCAACGTCCTCCCCGAGATCTTTCTTTGATGCCTCCAAACTTTGAAGAGAAGCATCAGCTGCAGGATCAGAGCCTTGGGAACTGGAGATGGGACTCCTAAGTGGACCTGGAAGGTTCTTCCAACTGCCTGGACTCACCTGGAGAGCTGCAGGTCTTCAATTCCACCCCACCAGCACCTGTGGGGCAGCAGAAAGGGTTGGTCTGAGATGGTTTAGAAGAAGACACCTTGCAGGGGGCATCTCGGTGGGGTTGGGACACGCAACCGTGGGAGATGAAGAGAGTTTCCCGAAGATCTCAGCACGAAGAAGCTCAGGAACCACCAAAAATGGTGTGAAAGGAGCTTTTTGACCATGCCTGGACCTTCCCCACCCAGCCAGGAGCCACCACACCACGTCTGGAAGCCAGGAGGAAGAGACCCACGCACGTGGATCCACGCAAGGATGGGATTCCACCTTCCTACCATCTCTGGAGTCAAAATAAGACGCTGGCCAGGGGTCGTCTACCACCTGCTACCTCAAGATGGACCTTCAGCCCTTCCATAAAACCCGCCTTGTGCTTCCAGACTTGGAAGATTCCTCCCAGATGGTGCTTGGACTCATTTTTTCCTCTGGAGATCTCCCAAGGGGACCTCTTAAAATCCACCCCACGTCTCTCGTGCTGGTGACTCCTCAAAGTGACCCCCCCCCCCCTCAAAAAAAACCAACCTCAAAACCCAAAAACCGACCTGCCAACCAGCCCAGCAAGAGCAGGCTACGTGCAGCCTTGAGCGAGCAGATTCTTCTCACCATTCTCCTCCACGAGAAGTTCTTGGGGGGGAAGGAGAAGGGGAAACGGAGTCGAGTTTCCTGCCGGTGACTCAGAAGCTTCTCGGGGAGGAGAGAAGAAGGCGAGAGAGCGATGGGTGAGCAACCACGAGCTTGCGAACCACCCAGGAGCACCTGAGATCTCCGTTCCCCAGCCCAACAAGAGGCTTCAAAGAGGCTTCTTCCTTGTGGTGCTTCTCACCACGGCTTTTCGTCGGCGTAGGGTCGATCGCAACCATCTCCCCGAAGGTTTCCAGCCTCCTTGGGGTGAAATGGGCTCCTCCCACCTTCACGCGTTGCAACACGAGGCCACAAAGTCCTTTGGACGTCACTGGGAAGAACACAATTTCCTAATTTCTCTCTTTTTTTTTTTTTTTTTTTTTTTTTGATTTATTTGCACGTGTCTCAGCTCGGATGGGGCCAAGGAGAAGATTCAAACGCTCTTGGGCTTGGGGTGGAACCCCAGGAGATCTCCAGGATGATGAAACCCAAGGGAATCTTGGGATTCTACTGGGAAGAGCTCAAAGACTTGGTCGGTGTGGAAGCTCCACGCTCCATCTGCTCGACGTGTGGTGGTTGTAGGGGCTTCAACCCAGGTTCTTCTGAGCTTGAGTGGTTGGGAAGGTCTCTGTGGTCCTGTTTGCATCCTTCTTCAGCCCCTTCCAGTTTTAAAATCATGGAATCGTGGAATGGTTGGGTTACAAGGGACCTCAAAGACCATCCAGTCACCACTTCTCTAGAAAACCTGAGCCAGGACCTCCTCATCCTCACAGGAGAACATTTCTTCTTAAGAAGAAACCACTCCCAGGTCCCATTCTTGTTTAAATCTTCCTCCTCGTCACTGTTTTCCAAAGCTCCTCCAAGGCTGGAGAAGATGAAGGTCACTGGAAACCCTCGTAGGAGCTCTAGGACCTCACTACATCCACACCAAACTTCAGCCTTTGGTTGCTGGAGGAGAATTGTAGAATCACTAGGTTGGAGAAGACCCATCAGATCGACCCAGGGACCTCCAGCTCCTGGGAGACGATTCGACCCAGGGACCTCCAGCTCCTGGGAGACGATCGACCCAGGGACCTCCAGCTCCTGGGAGACGATCGACCCAGGGACCTCCAGCTCCTGGGAGACGATCGACCCAGGGACCTCCAGCTCCTGGGAGACGATTCAACCCAGGGACCTCCAGCTCCTGGGAGACGATCAACCCAGGGACCTCCAGCTCCTGGAAGACGATCAACCCAGGGACCTCCAGCTCCTGGGAGACGATTCGACCCAGGGACCTCCAGCTCCTGGGAGACGATCAACCCAGGGACCTCCAGCTCCTGGGAGACGATCAACCCAGGGACCTCCAGCTCCTGGGAGACGATCAACCCAGGGACCTCCAGCTCCTGGGAGACGATTCAACCCAGGGACCTCCAGCTCCTGGGAGACGATCGACCCAGGGACCTCCAGGAACATTTGATGAGGATAATTGGACTTGATGATCCCTTGGGTTCTTTTATCTGTGAAGAGTTGGGTGCAGAAGGTTAGGGAGGGGGGACAGAGTGACAAAAGTGGGGGGGGGGGGGGGGGAACACAAGGTGACAGGGGCACCTCGAGGGGGACACAGAAGGTGACAAGGAAAAAAGGGGTGGGGGGAGAGGTGACAAAAACCAACGGTCCCCCTCGAGCAGGTCCCACCGAGATTTGAACTCGGATCGCTGGATTCAGAGTCCAGAGTGCTCACCATTACCCCATGGGACCGGCGGGGGCCCCCCCGTTCCCTCCCCTGCACCCCAAAAAAATCGAAAATTAAATTAAAATGAAATAAAATCAAAAAAAAAGGATCAAAATCGATGGAGGCGCCCGAACAGGGACTTGAACCAGAGTCCAGAGTGCTCACCATTACCCCATGGGACCGGCGGGGCCCCCCCCGTTCCCTTCCCCGCACCCCAAAAAAATCGAAAATTAAATTAAAATGAAATAAAATCAAAAAAAAAGGATCAAAATCGATGGAGGCGCCCGAACAGGGACTTGAACCAGAGTCCAGAGTGCTCACCATTACCCCATGGGACCGGCGGGGCCCCCCCCTGTTCCCTTCCCCGCACCCCAAAAAAATCGAAAATTAAATTAAAATGAAATAAAATCAAAATAAAAGGATCAAAATCGATGGAGCCGCTCGAACAGGGACTTGAACCAGAGTCCAGAGTGCTCACCATTACCCCATGGGACCGGCGGGGCCCCCCCCGTTCCCTTCCCCGCACCCCAAAAAAATGGAAAATTAAATTAAAATGAAATAAAATCAAAAAACAAGGATCAAAATCGATGGAGCCGCCCGAACAGGGACTTGAACCCTGGACCCTCAGATTAAAAGTCTGATGCTCTGCCGACTGAGCTATCCGGGCTCCCACTCAAACCTCTGCGGCTCCTCCTTACGAGCTCCAGGAGGCCACGGGGAGGTAAATTTTAATTGATTTAATTGATTTTTTTTTTTTTTAATTGAAAAGCACCCGGAGGACAAATCCCGAGGCGTCTCCGACGCTGGATGAAGCTTCCCAGCCTTAAAAGTTCCATTAAACGGTGAGTTTCTTTGTTTCAGTGGTTGGATTCGAGGATCCAGTGGGTCTTTTCCCACCTCGTGATTCCATAATTTTCCAACCTAGGGATTCCATGAGCCTAGAATTCCGTGATTTTCCAACCTAAGGATTCCATGAGCCTAGAATTCCATAATTTTCCAACCTAGGGATTCCATGAGCCTATAATTCTGTGATTTTCCAACCTAAGGATTCCATGAGCCTAGAATTCCATAATTTTCCATCCTAGGGATTCCATGAGCCTAGAATTCTGTGATTTTCCAACCTAGGGATTCCATGAGCCTAGAATTCTGTGATTTTCCAACCTAAGGATTCCATGAGCCTAGAATTCCGTGATTTTCCAACCCAGGGATTCCATGAGCCTATAATTCCATAATTTTCCAACCTAGGGATTCCATGAGCCTAGAATTCCGTGATTTTCCAACCTAGGGATTCCATGAGCCTAGAATTCCATAATTTTCCAGCCTAGGGATTCCATGAGCCTAGAATTCTATGATTTTCCAACCCAGGGATTCCATGAGCCTATAATTCCATAATTTTCCAACCTAGGGATTCCATGAGCCTATAATTCCGTAATTTTCCAACCTAGGGATTCCATGAGCCTAGAATTCTGTGGTTTTCCAACCTAAGGATTCCATGAGCCTATAATTCCATAATTTTCCAACCTAGGGATTCCATGAGCCTAGAATTCTATGATTTTCCAACCTAGGGATTCCCGGAAAAGGTGATTTGTGAGTGGTGGGATGGAACATCACTTATAATGTGTTAGAAATCAGATAATCCCTAAGAGAATAGGAACGAGCCTTTATCTTTCTCGCTGGGGTCTAAAAGCCCAGGGGGTGGGTAAGAAGGGGTTAAAAGGAGCCGGGGGGGGGTAAGAAGGGGTTAAAAGGAGCTGGGGAAGGGAAATAAAGGGTTAAAAGGAGCCGGGGGGGGGAAATAAAGGGTTAAAAGGAGCTGGGAAAGGGAAATAAAGGGTTAAAAGGAGCCGGGGTGGGGAAATAAAGGGTTAAAAGGAGCCGGGGTGGGGAAATAAAGGGTTAAAAGGAGCCCGGGGGAGGGAAATAAAGGGTTAAAAGGAGCCGGGGGGGGGAATAAAGGGTTAAAAGGAGCCGGGGGGGGGGGGAATAAAGGGTTAAAAGGAGCCGGGGGGGGGGAATAAAGGGTTAAAAGGAGCCGGGGGGGGGGAATAAAGGGTTAAAAGGAGCCGGGGGGGGGAAATAAAGGGTTAAAAGGAGCCGCGGGTGGGGGGAATAAAGGGTTAAAAGGAGCCGGGGGGGGGGAATAAAGGGTTAAAAGGAGCTGGGAAAGGGAAATAAAGGGTTAAAAGGAGCCGAGGTGGGGGAAATAAAGGGTTAAAAGGAGCCGGGGTGGGGAAATAAAGGGTTAAAAGGAGCCCGGGGGAGGGAAATAAAGGGTTAAAAGGAGCCGGGGGGGGGAATAAAGGGTTAAAAGGAGCCGGGGGGGGGAATAAAGGGTTAAAAGGAGCCGGGGTGGGGAAATAAAGGGTTAAAAGGAGCCGGGGTGGGGAAATAAAGGGTTAAAAGGAGCCCGGGGGAGGGAAATAAAGGGTTAAAAGGAGCCGGGGGGGGGAATAAAGGGTTAAAAGGAGCCGGGGGGGGGGGGAATAAAGGGTTAAAAGGAGCCGGGGGGGGGGAATAAAGGGTTAAAAGGAGCCGGGGGGGGGAAATAAAGGGTTAAAAGGAGCCGCGGGTGGGGGGAATAAAGGGTTAAAAGGAGCCGGGGGGGGGGGGAATAAAGGGTTAAAAGGAGCTGGGAAAGGGAAATAAAGGGTTAAAAGGAGCCGAGGTGGGGGAAATAAAGGGTTAAAAGGAGCCGGGGTGGGGAAATAAAGGGTTAAAAGGAGCCCGGGGGAGGGAAATAAAGGGTTAAAAGGAGCCGGGGGGGGGAATAAAGGGTTAAAAGGAGCCGGGGGGGGGGAAATAAAGGGTTAAAAGGAGCCGGGGGAGGGAAATAAAGGGTTAAAAGGAGCCGGGGGGGGGGGAATAAAGGGTTAAAAGGAGGCGGGGGGGGAAATAAAGGGTTAAAAGGAGCCGGGGGGGGAATAAAGGGTTAAAAGGAGCCGGGGGGGGGGGAATAAAGGGTTAAAAGGAGCCGGGGGGGGGAATAAAGGGTTAAAAGGAGCCGGGGGGGGGGAATAAAGAGTTAAAAGGAGCCGGGGTGGGGAAATAAAGGGTTAAAAGGAGCCGCGGGGGGGGGAAATAAAGTGTTAAAAGGAGCCGGGGGGGGGGAATAAAGGGTTAAAAGGAGCCGGGGGGGGGAAATAAAGGGTAAAGGAGCCGCGGGGGGGGGGAATAAAGGGTTAAAAGGAGCCGGGGTGGGGAAATAAAGGGTTAATAGGAGCCGGGGTGGGGAAATAAAGGGTTAAAAGGAGCCGCGGGGGGGAATAAAGGGTTAAAAGGAGCCGGGGGGGGGAAATAAAGGGTTAAAAGGAGCCGGGGTGGGGAAATAAAGGGTTAATAGGAGCCGGGGTGGGGAAATAAAGGGTTAAAAGGAGCCGCGGGGGGGGGAATAAAGGGTTAAAAGGAGCCGGGGTGGGGAAATAAAGGGTTAATAGGAGCCGGGGTGGGGAAATAAAGGGTTAAAAGGAGCCGCGGGGGGGGGGAAATAAAGGGTTAAAAGGAGCCGGGGGAAGGAAATAAAGGGTTAAAAGGAGCCGGGGGGGGGGAAATAAAGGGTTAAAAGGAGCCGGGGGGGGGGAAATAAAGGGTTAAAAGGAGCCGGGGGGGGGGAATAAAGGGTTAATAGGAGCCGGGGGTGGGGAAATAAAGGGTTAATAGGAGCCGGGGGAGGGAAAATAAAGGGTTAAAAGGAGCCGGGGGGGGGGGGGAAATAAAGGGTTAAAAGGAGCCGGGGGGGGGGGGGAATAAAGGGTTAAAAGGAGCCGGGGGGGGGGGGGAATAAAGAGTTAAAAGGAGCCGGGGGGGGGGAATAAAGGGTTAAAAGGAGCCGGGGGGGGGGAATAAAGGGTTAAAAGGAGCCGGGGGGGGGGGGAATAAAGAGTTAAAAGGAGCCGCGGGGGGGGAATAAAGAGTTAAAAGGAGCCGCGGGGGGGAGGGGAAATAAAGGGTTAAAAGGAGCCGGGGGGGGGGGGAAATAAAGGGTTAAAAGGAGCCGGGGGGGGGGAATAAAGGGTTAAAAGGAGCCGCGGGGGGGGGGGAAATAAAGGGTTAAAAGGAGCCGGGGGGGGGGGGGGAATAAAGAGTTAAAAGGAGCCGCGGGGGGAGGGAATAAAGAGTTAAAAGGAGCCGCGGGGGGGGAGGGGAAATAAAGGGTTAAAAGGAGCCGGGTAGACGAGGCGGCCGGGACTCACAAGCCACGCCCCCTTCCCCATTCCCGGAGCCGCTTTCTTCGGCCACGCCCCCACCCCCTTTAGGCCACGCCCCCCCGCGCGCTCCAAACGTCGCGTCGCCATTGGCTCCTGGCAAGCAACCAATCAGGAGGCTCCGTTTGGATCCGGCGCCGCCTATAAGAGGCCCGGGAGGCGGCGCGGCGGCTGCGAGGAGCTCGGGGCGATGTCGGGGAGGGGGAAGCAGGGGGGCAAAGCGAGAGCTAAAGCCAAATCGCGCTCGTCCCGTGCGGGTCTCCAGTTCCCCGTGGGGCGCGTCCATCGGTTGCTCCGCAAGGGCAACTACGCGGAGCGGGTGGGAGCCGGGGCCCCCGTGTACCTGGCGGCCGTGATGGAATATTTGACGGCGGAGATCCTGGAGCTGGCGGGGAACGCGGCTCGGGACAACAAGAAAACGAGGATCATCCCCCGGCACCTCCAGTTGGCCGTGAGGAACGACGAGGAGCTCAATAAGCTGCTGGGGGGAGTCACCATCGCGCAGGGAGGGGTCCTGCCCAACATCCAGGCCGTGCTGCTCCCCAAGAAGAGCGAGAGTCACAAGGCGAAGGGGAAGTGAAGCTGGGGAGCTGGAGGATCTTTAGGAAAATTAACACCGCCACCGAAAAAAAAAAAACAAAAAAACAAAAAAAAACCAAACCCCCCCCCCCCCCAAAAAAAAAAAAAAAAAAAGCCAAAAAAAGGCTCTTTTCAGAGCCACCCACCGCTTCAGGAGAAGGGCTGGAAGAGCAAAATGAGGGTTTAGGCGGTTAAGTGGTTTTTTAGGGGTTAATCCGCCCTCCAACAGGGTGGGGGGGGGGTCGGAGAAGCCCCCCCCCCCCCCCCCCCCCTAAATTCACCAAAAGGAGGCGAGCGCCTCAAAACGCTGAAAATGAGACAAAAGAGGGATTTTCCTTTGAGCTGGGCTCGAATTAAACAACGCAAGGCTAATGAGCGCTAATTAAAGGCGGCTCGGGAGGGGGGGGGTGAGGGGCTGGGGGTCCCTTTTGGGGTGGGGGGTGAGGGGGGGTTCCAGGAGGATCCAAAGAGCGAGCTCTGATTGGTTAAAGTGTGAACGGTCTGAGCCAATGAGTGAGCGCCCCTTGAATTCCCTTCCGAGTTCGTCTCTGGGTGCAGGGAAGCGGCAAAGAGGAGAACCGAGGGCTGGGTTGGGTCGGAAGGGATCTCAGAGCCCAGCGAGTTCCACCTCCCACTGCATCAGGGGCTCCCCCAGCTCCATCCAACCTGGCCTCGGACACCTCTAGGGATGGAGCAGCCACATCTTCTCTAGGCAACCTGGTCCAGGACCTCCCCACCCTCCCAGGAAAACGTTTCTCCCCAAGATCTCCTCTTAATCTCCCCTCTGTCAGCTCAAACTCGTTCCCCTTCATCCTATCCCTGCAGTCCC
>JAUNZM010002410.1:0-79634 GCA_033459285.1 Clamator glandarius
GAAAACACTTTAAAACATTAATTCTTTAGGGCACGCTGCAGTTCAATGCTTTGAATTGAGGAAAGAAAATAAAGGTAGGAAAAAAAAAAGACGAATTTATGGCTTTGGTGATGGCGTTTTGGAGCTGATTTAGCCTCCGAGAGGCCGTTTTGGGGCTCACGGGCAGGTTTAAGCGAGCTTGGAAACACTGAAATATATAAATGGTTGGACTTGATGATCCAGTGGGTCTCTTGCAACCTGGTTATTCTATGATTCTATATCCAAAAAAACCCCGTGTCCGTGGGGTTTGAGCTTCCCTGCAGCTGGAAACAACCCAAAAAGAGCAGACAAAGCACACGCTGCAGTGTATTTACTTACCACCCTATTTATTCTGTTGAAAAAGGATGAGAATAATAATATTAACCAAGATCGTTTAGTGTCGTACGGGATTATCTCAGCACATGCTCTATAATTCTGTATTAGTAGGAGGAAAAAAAAAAATGTGTGTACAAATACACGTCTATTAGCACAACCGAAAGCGAGTACGGAATTGTAAGAATTGCATTTACCTGTATCAAAAAATAGGCATGAACATACACGTCAGCGTGTCCGTACGAGCGTATAAACACGTGTATATACAGCTTTATCGAGTATATTTTTATATCACACAGCCAGTACTACGGTGCTCGGGGAGCTGGGTCTAGAGAAACGCACGAACACAAAGAGCCGAGAGGAAAAGAAAAATAAAATAATGCGGGTTGCTAAATATGTGCGTGTGCATACAGGTGTGTATATTGATAGAGAATCGCAGGGAAACGTAGCTCGTGCCTCCGCAATCGCGAGCCTCGGGGTGTGCCAGGAGCGTTTTCTATACATTCACGCCAATCCGCGAATAATTCACGCGTGTTTCTCTCTAACACGTGCGGGACGAATTTGTTCTCCCTTAGACGCGCATTTTTCTTCTGCCTGAATTAAGGAGATTTTTTTTCCTCGTTTTTCTTTTTTTTTTCCCTGTTCTTTTTTCATGTTCCTTTTTCCCCCTGTTTTTCTGTTCTTTCTTTTCTGTTCTTTTTTTTTCCTTTTCTTTTTCTGTTCTATTTTTCCCTGTTCTTTTTTTTTCTGTTCTTTTTTTCCTGTTCTTTTTCTTTTTCTGTTCTTTTTCCCTGTTCTTTTTCTTTTTCTGTTCTTTTTTCCTGTTCTTTTTCCTTTTCTGTTCTATTTTTCCCTGTTCTTTTTCCCTGTTCTTTTTCCCTGTTCTTTTTCCCTGTTCTTTTTCCCTGTTCTTTTTCCCTGTTCTTTTTTTCCTGTTCTTTTTTCTGTTCTTTTATTTTTCCTATTATTTTTTCCTATTCATTTTTCCTGTTCTTTTTCCTGTTCTTTTATTTTTCCTGTTCTTTTTTCCCTGTTCTTTTTTTCCCTGTTCTTTTATTTTTCCTGTTCTTTTTTTCCCTGTTCTTCTTCTTTTTTTTTTTTTTTTCCTTTTCTAAAGACCAAATTCCCTGCCACCCTCCTTCCACCCCCTCGCAGCCCCGCTCCCGCCGCGCACGGAGCTGCCAATTTGGGGTTCATTAACGCAATTAGAAAGCTTTTCTGTTGTTTTTTTTTTTTTTTTTTTTTTAAAGCGCGGTTGGGAGACTGGGCGGGGGGGAGCGCGGGGAGGCGAGAGCGAACTGTCGAGGGTCCTCTGAGTGCAAAGCGGGTTGGGGGAGGTGGTGGTGGGTGGGGTGGGGAGGGGGACAGATTCCCACGTCGCCCTCCCTCCTCCTTCCCGGGGGGCTCGGAGCCTCGGGAGCGATGCCCAGCGGTCCCGGAGCCCCCCAATCCGCAGGCACCGGTGGCTCCCGCTGCTGTTAGTCCTGGAATCTCTCGGTCCCCGGGGGTTGGGGACAGAGGGGACCCGTTGGGGGCTCGCGGTGGCCGCGTCCTCAGGGGGTGCCGCTGCTGCTTTTGATTTTGGCGACGACTTTTTTCTCCTTCACCCTCCTGTTCTGGAACCAGATGGTGATCTGCCTCTCGGTGAGGTTTGTGGCTGCCGAGATCTTCCTCCTCTTGTCGCGGGTGATGAATTTGCTGCTGGCGTATTCCTTCTCCAGCTCCTTCAGCTGCCCCTTGCTGTACGGGACCCTCTTCTTGCGGCCCCGGCGGAACGAGCAGCCGTCGGGGGGCAGCGGCCCCGAGGAGTCTGGGGGTGCGGGGGAGACGCGGGGCTGAGCGGGGCTCCTCATCCCTCCCAGGCACCCACCGTCCGACACCCAGAGCCCTGCACCCACCCCTCATCCACCGCCCTGCTCCCTGCAAGCCATCACCCTGAGCCCCACAAGCCATCGCCCTGCACCCCGCATCCACAGCCCTGCACCCCGCAAGCCATCACCCTGAGCCCCACAAGCCATCGCCCTGCGCCCCGCAAGCCATCGCCCTGCGCCTCTCATCCACTGCCCTGCACCCCACAACCCACCACCCTGCACCCCACAACCCATCGCCCTGCACCCCACAACCCATCGCCCTGCGCCCCGCAAGCCACCTCCCTGCACCCTGCAAGCCACCGCCTTGCACCCCACAACCCATCGCCCTGCACCCCTCAAGCCATCGCCCTGCACCCCGCATCCACCGCTCTGCGCCCTGCAAGCCATCGCCCTGCGCCCCGCAAGCCATCACGCTGAGCCCCACGAGCCATTGCCCTGCACCCCACAAGCCACCGCCCAGCACCCCACATCCACTGCCCTGCACCCCGCAAGCCACCGCCCTGCACCCCACAACCCACCGCCCTGCACCCCTCAAGCCATCGTGCTGAGCTCCACAAGCCATTGCCCTGCACCCCGCAAGCCACCACCCTGCACCCCACATCCACTGCCCTGCACCCCTCAAGCCATCGCTCTGAGCCCCACAAGCCATCGCCCTGCGCCCTGCACCCTGCACCCCGCAAGCCATCGCCCTGCACCCCGCATCCACCGCCCTGCGCCCCGCAACCCACCGCCCTGCAACCCACAGCCCTGCACCCCGCAAGCCATCGCCCTGCACCCCGCATCCACCGCCCTGCGCCCCGCAACCCACCGCCCTGCAACCCACAGCCCTGCACCCCGCAAGCCATCACCCTGCACCCCGCATCCACCGCCCTGCGCCCCGCAACCCAACGCCTTTCCCCGTCACCCCATTTCTTCCATCTCTCTTCCCTGACAGCAATATTTAAAGACGTTTAACTCATATATTCTCCTTATTGATATTTAAATGTTGGGGGCTCTCCCCTGAGATGATGATGATAATAATAATAACAATAATAACAATAACTTCTTCTTCCTCTTGTTGTTGTTATTATTATTATGAAGAAGATGCAGAAGATGCAGAAGATGAAGATGATGAAGAAGATGAAGATGAAGACGAAGATGAAGACGAAGACGAAGAAGAAGATGAAGAAGAAGAAGACGAAGAAGAAGAAGAAGACGAAGAAGAAGAAGAAGATGAAGAAGAAGAAGAAGAAGATGAAGAAGAAGAAGAAGAAGATGAAGGAGAAGAAGATGAAGGAGAAGGAGAAGAAGATGAAGGAGAAGGAGATGAAGGAGAAGGAGAAGGGGAAATACATGTATTGGCAAAACACCGATGTGGGTGAGACCCACGCTCCTAGAATCATAGAATCGCTGAGGTTGGAAAAGACCTCCAAGATCATCAAGACAACCACCAACCCCAGACCAACACGCCTCCTAAACCACGTCCTGAAGCAGCACATCTACAGGCTTTTTTTTTTTTTTTTTTAACACCTCCAGGTGTGGAGACTCCCCCACCGCTCCGGGCAGCCTCTGCCAGGGCTTCACGACTCTGTTAGTAGAGACGTTTTATCCTAATATCCAACTTCAACCCGGCCTGGAGAGTAGAACCAGCAGAACCTGGACTCTATAGGAGAATGGTTGGACTGGGTGACCTCTTCCAACCTGGTGATTCGATGATTCTATCGGCACCCAAACCCGAACAGTATCACCACCCAGCCCCGGATGGTTCCACCACCCTCCCTGCTCGAGGAGGATGAGTTGCGAAGGGCGATATTAACCAAAATGACTATTTTTTGAAGCTTCTCTCCCAACCCATCCACTCTGGAGCAGCTCCCCAGCAGATTATAAGCCCTGATCCCACTCCCCCGCTGCGCCGCTCACCCCTCTCTCCCCTCCCAGCCCCGAGCAGAGGGATTTACCTGCGAAAGCGGATTTCAGGAGGTACCCGGGCTGCCCCTGCTCCTTGGGGCAGCACATCTGCCCGCTCCAGCCGCCTCCCAGAGCCCACGGCTGAGGGTAACCGTCGACCGGCAGCAGCGGCTCATGCCGGGGCTCCCCCGGTACCACCGACACGTCCAGGTAACCGGCCACGGGCTGGTAGGGGGCCCCGTAACCGGGGTAGAAAGCGAACTCGGCGGGGCGGCTCTGGAAATCCTCGCTGCCCGCGGGAGGCTCCAGGAATTTCTCTCCCGGGAAGGGACCTTGAGCCGGGCCGGGTTTGAGGGCGCTGCGAGCCAGGCGGCAGGAATAGTAGCCGGTCCCGAAATAGCCGTAGGGCAGCGGGGCGGAGGCGGCGGGACCCGACGGGGCGGGGGGGACGCAAGGCTTGGGGGGCTCCTCGGCAGGGAAAGCGGGGTTCATAGCGGGGGGAGGCGAAGGGCCGGGAGGAGGAGGAGGAGGAGGAGGAGGCAGGAGCCCCCTGCCCTGGCCGCCTGCGAAGCCGCCGGCTGCCAGGAGCCCCTCGAGGCCCGGGGGCTGCATGGGGGGCGGCTCGGGGGCCGGGGCATGGGGAGAGGCGCTGCCCGAGGGTTTGGGGAAAGGGGAGGGGGGGGGGGTTAGGGGGTCCCCGGATCGTTTTAAAAGCTCGCGAGCTGCCCAGAGCTGCTTTTTCCCCCGCCGGGCTGCCCTGACGCAACGGGAGGGGGCGGCCTCATTGGCTGCCGCTCGGGGGGGGGAAGGATAGAAAGGAGGAAAAAAGAAACCAACCCCCCTGAAAAAAAAAAAAAAAAAAAAAAAGAAGAAGAAAAAAAAAAAACAACCTCAACAACCTTCCAACTCCTCCAGCCTCAATAAACCCCGGCTGCAGAAATTGCGAAAATACTTTTATTGCAGTGGGAGGAGGAGGGGACCCCCCCGCACGTGACGGGAGGAGCCTCCCGAGCTGCATCTTGCTAAAAAAAAAGGCGGGGGGGGACGAGGGGAGGGAGGGGAAAGGGAGGGAGGAGCAGCGCCTGGTGGAAAAATCCGGGCTCAGATTAAAACTACCTTCTTTTTTTTTTTTTTTTTTTTTTTTTTGTTTGTTTGAGGTGGAGGATCTGGGGGTTCCTGCCCTGGGAAGGAGCCCTGGGGGGAGCTGGGAGCTCCTTACCCAGAGGGGTGTTGGGGGGGCAGCTGGGGGAGGCAGCGATGAACCCGAGGGAACAGAATTCTACCCCCAGCCTTGCTTTTTGCCCCTGCTCGGAGATTTATTACACCCCCATCACCCCAGTTTCAGCTGCAAAAGGCCAAAACCTGTATCCTTGCGAATGAGGCCAGGGAATGGCCCTAAAAGTCAGGAGAGAAAGGAAAAAGGGGTCCCTGGTACCCCTAAAGATCACTGCGATGGGAGGGAAAACCCAATCAATGTGCTCACAGCTATTGCCCCACACAGCATCCCGGCAGCCCAAAGGGGAAGAGTCTGGAAAAGGGAGATAAAAAAAAATAATACAGAGAATCCTTTTGGAGTCCAGGAGCAGCAGGCAGGTGGAGAGACAGGCAGAAGAGGGGACAGAGAGATGGATGTGGCGATGAGGGTTTATATGGGGCTGGAAGAGTTTGAGGTAAATACACTGAAATCTCTGTGTGTGTGTGCGCACTAATAAATTATTCAGGTATGGGAGTTTTTAATCATCTGTGCACATGGTGCAAACACACACAGCTGCGGTTTTTTCTGTCCTTTTCCTCTCTGGGTTTCCATCACGAGGCCTTGTCTGTGGGAAAGCTTCGCTAGAATTCCTCTAAAAGCATCTTGAGCTCATGTCTCGCTTCCTTCGTGCGAAGCAATCAAGAGATTTCTGCTTTCTGTCGGTCAAATCGTAATAAAATTCCCCTTCTGCCACGTCTTTGGGGCCACCAAAGCAGCGACCCACCGTTTGACACGCAGGGAGAGGAACTCGGATAGAAATTAGGGGATAAAGTGATGATGGAAGAGCTCGCCCAGGTGGCGAAGAGCCCCTCTAGGTGCTGGGGGCTCCCCAAACCCGCTCCCTCCAGCTCCCCCGCATCCTCAGGGGCTTCGCTCAGCTGGATCCGCTCCTGCATCCCCTCCTTTCTCCCGAAAGATGAAATAAACCGCATCGCGAAGCTCAATCTTCGCTCCTCATCGGCGAAAATTCCCCATCTCGGACTGCAAAACACGAATTTTCTTTTTTTTTCTGGAGGAAAAAAAAAAAAATTAAAAAAAAATTAAATTTTTAAAAAGCCCTCCCCGTGTTTTTCGCCTTCACCTTTCCTATTTCAAAGCTTCTTTCTTCCTTTTTTTTTTTTTTTTTTTTTTTTTTCCTCGCGGTTTAACGACTTCACTCCTCCTTTGATGCCCTTTTTTTTGTTCTCCCCTGCGCCCCACTCCCTCTGAGCCGGCCCCTCCAGCCCCCGGTGGCCGCGGGGACCGGGTGTTTGCGAACGGGGCCGCCATCCCGGCTCGTCCTGCTCCGAGGGGTCGGGCTGGATCCGGAGGTCAAGGCCAAGGTGAAAGTTAAGAGCCTGCTGGCTCCGGGGCTGCGAGGAGCCGCCGGCCGTCGGGGCTCCCCGGCCCCATCGAACCCCTCCATCCCGGGGTTCCCCAGCCCCATCGATCCTCTCCATCCCGGGGTTCCCCAGCCCCATCGATCCTCTCCATCCCGGGGTTCCCCAGCCCCACCGAACCCCTCGATCCCGGGGATGCTCCAGCCCCACCGAACCCCTCGATCCCGGGGCTCCCCGGCCCCATCGAACCCCTCCATCCCAGGGTTCCCCAGCCCCATCGGACCCTTCGATCCCGGGATTCTCCAGCCCCACCAAACCCCTCGATCCCGGGGATGCTCCAGCCCCACCGAACCCTTCGATCCCGAGGATGCTCCAGCCCCACCGAACCCCTCGATCCCGGGGATGCTCCAGCCCCACAGAACCCCTCGAACCCGAGGATGCTCCAGCCCCACAGAACCCCTCCATCCCGGGATTCCCCAGCCCCACAGAACCCCTCGATCCCGGGATTCTCCAGCCCCACCGAACCCCTCGATCCCGGGGATGCTCCAGCCCCACTGAACCCCTCGATCCCGGGGTTCCCCAGCCCCACCAAACCCCTCGATCCCGGGGTTCCCCAGCCCCATCGAACCCCTCCATCCCGGGGATGCTCCAGCCCCACTGAACCCTTCGATCCCGGGGCTCCCCGGCCCCATCGAACCCCTCCATCCCGGGGTTCCCCAGCCCCATCGAACCCCTCCATCCCGGGGATGCTCCAGCCTCACCGAACCCCTCGATCCCGAGGATGCTCCAGCCCCACCGAACCCCTCGATCCTGGGATTCCCCAGCCCCATCGAACCCTTCGATCCCGAGGATTCTCCAGCCCCACCGAACCCCTCGATCCCGGGGTTCCCCAGCCCCATCGAACCCCACGGTCCCGGGGTTCCCTGGACCCCCCAGGAGGCTCCGCAGGGAGAAGCTCCCGGGGCTCCACGGGAGGAGGCTGGAGCTGAATCCATCGACAGAACCACTTGTGGAGGATTTCCCAGGTAGTTTGTGCACTTCATTTCCTTATATTCATTATATATATATATATATAAAACATATATATATATAATAGATATTATATATAATAGATATTATATATATATAGAACACACATATATAATATCTATTATATATAATAGATATTATATATTCATTATATATGTATATATTATATAGAAAAAATATATAATATTATACATATTTTTTTTTTAATACAGGCATGCAAAAAAAAAAAAAAAGAAAAAAAAAGAAGAAAAAAGAGAAAAAAAAGAAAAAAAGGGGGAAATAAAATGAAAATAAAAAAAAGAAGATTGATGTCCCCTACAGAAGCTCTCGGGCAGACACCCCAGTAAAGAAGGCAACGGACCCTCCGGGTGATGGAAATGGGATTTTATTCCCTTTCCCCAGGACTCCTCGGCGGCTCTACCCCCGCAGCCGCCTCTCCACCTCCCGCAGGAGCAGCTCCAGGCTTTAATTCACCTTTTTCACAATAAACCCTTCGCATTTCTGTTGATTTCGAGCAGCGCCGTGCTGCAATACACCTTTTTTTTGCCCCTAAATCCCTCCATTTCAGCTGTTTTCGAGCAGCGCCGGGCTGGGTTGCACCTTTTTCACCCTAAAACCTTTGTATTTCGGCTGATTTCAGAGCAACGCCGGGATGAATCCCCCCCCCCCCTTTTTTTTTTTTCACCCTCAAATCCCTGCATTTCGGCTGATTTATTTAGAGGAGTCGCTGGGTTCCGAATCGCAGCGTCCCTCGTGTTTTTAAGACCTCGCTTCCCTTCGGTTCCTCCTTTTAACAAGGTTGGAAAATTTCGCACAGGATTTGCCGTGGAAATAGTTTAAAAAGCGGCTTCCAGGTTGACATTAAGATTTCCGTTTTCTGGGAATTTTACGGAGAAAATTTCAGTGCAATATTGAAGGTCACAATAAAGCAAGAGAACAAAAGCAAAAAGGTTATTTTTAAAGGCAAAAATCGGTTTTCTTCTACTGATCCCTCTCTCCGATCAAGCTTAAAATCATGAAACGTGCCTATTAGTCTGTAACTATTCTTTCATGATATTCTAGATAGGATTAATTTAATAATTGTGCCATCTGGAATCTGAAAAAGCTGGGGAATAACTTTTTAGCAGTCTGTGATTTTTTTTTTTTAAGCAATTGAGTTTGAGCCGTCGTTACAAAATACAAGGGAAAAAAAAAACCCAACCTCAAACCCAACCTAAACCCCAAAGCAGTTTGAAGAGGTAAAAAAAAAAAAAAAAAAAAAAAAAATTGGAACTACTTAAAGACTGAACGTTTGGAAATAATCAATTGTTGGAAAATTGAATTCTGTGTCTGGAAGGGAGCCCGGCGCTTCGGTTTCTGATTTTGGCAATATTTCTAGGAGGAAAAAAATCAAATAAAGGCAAACATTTTGATCTTTTATTTCTTTTTTTTTAATTTTTTTTTTTTTCCTCCCTTCCCCACCGGCTCCTCCTTTCCCACCCCAGACACCCCCGGAAGCTCAGGGAATGTAGGTGCTAATATTTCTCTCCCTGATGCCTGGGGGGGGCAGAATCTGTATTTTACAGGCATTTCTGGTGGATCCTTTGAACAAATCAGCTGGCATGGGAACAGAGAGCGTGGCCTGACTCCTCTCTGCTCTTTTTATCCCCTTTCCATGCTGAAGCCGCAATCATTGCTGTTCACTTCTGAGCCTACCCCCAGCTTTTTTGGGGGGGTTAAATCTGGGGTGATTTCCAACTCGGGGTTCATTTAACCAGCTTCTCGCTCTCCCTGCAGATCCCAGGTTTCCTTTGCCCTCGCCGGGCTTGGCTGGAAGCTCCTTCCTTGCCCTTTAACTCCTCGTTGAGAATCCAGGAGGGCTGAGGTCACTGGGATGTTGTTCCTGGGCTCTTCAGCTTCCAGTTTGGGTCTCTCCCTCTTGTTCATCAAAAAGGGAAATAAAGCACCATGGTGGCTCCCCAAAAGCCACGGTTACTGGTGTCCCGGTGCCAACCCTGCTGCTCCCTCGGAAAATGCCCCCTTCCCACCTCCTGCGTCAGAAGCTCTTGGCCAGGGAGGCTGAAATATCAAAGGGGATCAATCCTGCTCCTGCTTCTACCTCCAGGAGGGGAAGGAGAGCAGTGTGAGTCTTTACCCATAGAGCAGAAACCTGCAGGAAACAGAAGGGATGAAGCCTGGGTGCAGCTTCTGAAACAAATGCTCCTGCCCTGGAGCAGAGACACAAACCAGAAATTAATTATACAATGTATTTGTGTTTTATTTCTCTCTACCATAGGGATATTTGCACATCCTTGACCCGGGAACAGCCACATAAATGTATCCGTGTGTCCCTATTTTTGTTGTCTCTGTGCAATCCAGCTCTTCAAACTCCCTTTCTTGCCTTTTCTATGTGTTCCCCACGTTCCTGCTCAGCCAAAGCAACTTCTTTCAGCTGTTGTGGGAGAGAAGGGGAGTTGCATAGCTCTTGGTTTCTAAGTCCTCTTTCTGATGTTTAATTTCGTAGGAGCCACCAGGATCTTTTGCGTCTCCCTCTGCTGCTGCGAGGGGGCTCAGCTTGGCCACGTGCATGATAGAGCTGGTGGTGAACCACATTTCTGGTGGAACCGGGAAGATTTGGAGCCTATTCTCAAAAACGTGCCATGCAGGAGGAAAATCCAGTGGTATCCAGCCAGGGCAGGAGCAGATCTCCTATCCCAGGCAGGTTGGTGCTGGGTACCCAGGGCATGGGGCAGCCTGGAGGTGGGAACCAGAGGAATTCCCTTCCTTCAAAGCATAAACTCCCAGGCAAGCACATGAGCTGGATGGTGCTCCACGGCACTCAATGGGTGGTTGCCTTCTTCTCTGTTCTCTCCAGGAGATCAGAGATTCCTGCCTAGGGCAGAAATTCAGACATGGAACCGTGGTCTTTTAGAATCATAGAACAACCAGGTTGGAAGAGACCCACCGGATCATCGAGTCCAGCCATTCCCATCAATCACTAACCCATGTCCCTCAGCACCTCATCCACCCGTCCCTTAAACCCCTCCAGGGAAGGGGACTCGACCCCCTCCCTGGGCAGCCTCTGCCACTGCCCAATGACCCTTTCCAGGAAAAATTTTTTCCTAATGTCCAGCCTGAACCTCCCCTGGTGGAGCTTGAGGCCATTCCCTCTCGTCCTGTCCCCTGTCCCTTGGGAGAAGAGCCCAGATCCCTCCTCTCCACAACCTCCTTTCAGGCAGTTGGAGAGAGCAATGAGGTCTCCCCTCAGCCTCCTCTTCTCCAGGCTGAACACCCCCAGCTCTCTCAGATGCTCCTCTTGTTCTCCAGCCCCCTCAGCAGCTTTGTTGCTCTTCTCTGGACCAAATCACAGATACTGTGATCTCCATCAAGTACCAGGCTCTGACCCAAGTGCCTGATGTGATTCTACACTCAGGGAATGCTCCCTGAACTCAGTGGGATGGATCATAAAACCTGGCAAGATGAGCTACGGCTGCTTCAGCCCCAGGCTGGGCAAGGGGGTGCTCAGGCCAGCAGGATGAGGGACGTGATTTAGTGTTTGATAGAAATAGTTGGACTTGGTGATCTGGTGGGTCTCTTCCAACCTGGTGATTCTATGATGGCCGAGGTCCCCAGGCCTCCAGGCATCACTGTTGTGGGAATTATGTCCCCCACCACTCATGGCAAAATCTGCCCAGGCCTTTGGGGTTAAGGTGAACAGAGCAGGTAAAATCTTGTGGATCTGAACATCCTCAGGGCAGCCGCGCTGTGGAAATGCCCCATGGAAGTGTCTGGGGTGTGGCATTGCCCCATTTCCTAAAAGGAGGTTGTGGAGAGGAGGGAGCTGGGCTCTTCTCCCAAGTGACAGGGGACAGGACGAGTGGGAATGGCCTCAAGCTCCACCAGGGGAGGTTCAGGCTGGACATCAGGATGAAATATTTCATGGAAAGGGTCGTTGGGCACTGGCAGAGGCTGCCCAGGGAGGGGGTTGAGTCCCCTTCCCTGGAGGGGTTTAAGGGACGGGTGGACGAGGTGCTGAGGGACATGGGTTAGTGATTGATGGGAATGGTTGGACTCGATGATCTGCTGGGTCTCTTCCAACTTGGTGATTCTATGATTCTATGATTCTTTCCAGCTCAATCTTGTGTGTGTCTTAACTGTACCATGGGGAGACATCTCCCAGCAGTGACCAGGTGCTTCATTCAGCCTTTTTCTGCCTTCCTGAGCCTGGTGTGGACAATAATGCCTAAAGGGGGTTATTGACAGGCACAGAGCTGGACTCAGCATTTCCCAGGTTGAGTGGAGACCACAGCAAGTGTGGTGACAGAATTTGTGATTAACAGATTGCCAGGAGATTCCTGCAACCCCAGGAGATGGTCGGTATGTTGCCTTCACTGCTCCCAATGCCATCGCCACCACCAGGCTGGGGCTGGGGAGGCCTCTCCTGTCTCTCCTGCCCCCCCCTGCCCACTGCTCTGCAGCACAGGGTGATGGATGCAGCGTGGAAAGGCGCTGAGCATCAGCGCCGAGCATCACTCGTGGACCAGCACAGAGCTCCAGAGCACCCTGGGCTGAAGCATCGTGAGGGACAGGGAGAGACAGCCCCGTCCTCCCTTTTAATGCGTTTTTACACATTTCTGCTTTTCCTGTAATGGTTGAGAGCAGGGTCTCCTCCGTGTTCCCTCATTCAGCCCTCGGATCCAGTTTGAGATCCCAGTGTGGGGCGGGAATAGCGAAGGACTGAGAGCACAACTACATGAAACGTGTTGCTGGAAACCCTTGGATACCAAACTGGGTCCACGTTGCCTCCCTGCTCACCCCATGGGGAGGTGTAAAGCCCCCCAGAGCATCCCCACCAGCATCTGTGCTTCCCTGGCCCCCCCATCCCCAAGTTCGCCCCTCGTACCTCATTCTTCTTGCAGGCCCCATGGGTGAGATGGGGGGGTGCAGAGATCCAGCTCAGGGAGGGCTGGAGGTGCCCCCAGCTCTGCCCTCACCCCAGGGTGGCCCTGAACCCCCCCTGGCTCTTCCCTCACCCCAAGGTGGCCCTGAACCCCTCCAACTCTCCCCGACAGGCTCGGGCGGGTGAGGGAAGGGGGGAGCGGGGTTCCAAAGGTCACTTTCCCCCCCCTTTTTTTCCTCCCTTCCTTATTGCAGGGGAGGCGGCCGGGGCTGGGTGAGGAGGAGGAGGGTGGGGAGGAAGGTGGGGAGGGAAGGTAGCAGCAGGGAGGGGGTCAGACAACCACCTCTTGCCCCCCTCCCCGTGCTGCAGCCTGGATTCGAGGGGCTCCGAGAGTCCAGGGACCTAAATATCTTTTTATCCCGAAATGGGAGGTGATGTCTAAATCCAGGTATTCCTGGCATTCCCAGCTCTGGGTTTCCCAGCACATTCCCGGCTAGAGGGGAGCAGCCAGCTGATGCCAACTTGATTAGGTTCTGGGAATAAACGCGCTGCTGTGAATCAATTCAAATCCAAAGCTTGCTTGCCAGGATGGAGATAAAAATAACGCCCGGTCGAGGGAATTGTTTGTTCCCAGGCAGTGCCAGACTCCATTAAATCCCACGCGTCGATACAATGGAGGGATTGTGGATTTACGAGGAGAACTGGCTCGGATGCTTCGAGTTCTGCTTGGTAAAAAAATCCAATTTCATCCTTTCCCAAAGTGCAAAACAGGGAGAACGCCGAGCCCGAGCTTTGCCTTCTCCTCCCCTCGATTCCAGCCGAGGAGGGAGGATTCGGGGCTCCTCTCCCCGGTTTTGGGGGTGAGCGGGGTCCTCCGGGCGTTTACACCCAGAAACGGTTCCAAACCCGCAGGTTTCGGCTCCTCCCGGGATCCCAGGAGGGCAGGTGGGGATGGGAGAAGCGATTCTTATCGATGCACGAATAAAAGCTCAGGGTGAAGCAGCCGCGACTGAAAACTTCAGTTGTAGTTGAAAAAAAAAAAAATAAAATAAAAAATGCAGTTGTGCCTGTCCACACGGCTGATAAATAAACCCACGCTCCGAACCGGAGCCGCTGGAGGCACAGGAATTCGCATCCCCCACCGAAAAACTTAAATATTGGCTGCTCTTCACATCCTCCCGATAAATCGGGACCGAAAGAGAGCAGCGAGGAGGCTGCAGGGCTCGGACCTCGTGGCAACGCGAGCATCGGTGCCCTGAGCCCTTTCCACTCGTTTTCCTTAAAAATCAAGGAAATCCCTTGTTTTTCTCCTTGCGTGCAGAACGGCAGCAACTGCTGCCACGGCCACATCTCCAGAGGACTTTATTTATTTTTTTCTTTTACCAAATACCATTGTTAATTAACACTCTCCAATTCTAATCCAGACCTGCTACCTCTCCAAGAGCTCCCCTGAGAGGTTTCTGTAACAGAAGCGCATTTATCATTGTATTATTATTGTATCATTATTATTTTTCTACTATATTAACTGTACGAATAAATACAAACATGATTCATTCAATTAAGACCGGTAATATTGATACAGCAATAAATATATTGATATATATTGATATATTGATAAATATTATAATATCAATGTATGATATGTCTAAAAATAATATTAATAATTAACAAATATCCTCCCGAAGGTTTTTTTTAATTTCACACCTGTATCCGTGTGTGCAAAGCAGGGGGTGGAAGATGCCATCAGGGCTCCGAAAAACACCGTTATCAAAGCTACAAACACATTTTCTCCGTCGGATTTTACTCAGGGGGTAGGAAAAGCATCGTTCTGTTGCTTCCCTTCGTTTATTCTTGGATGGCAAACCGTAAAGCTCCCCCTGAACAACAAACCCGCACAACCCCAAAACTCTGCAAAGCCGGGAAATACTTACAAAGCCGGTTAAGAATTTTTTTTTTACACTTTATTTTTTTTTTCCCCTCTTAGTCCTTGTGTTGCCTGAATTCCCGAAGGGAGAGGAGCTTTTTCTGCCCTCCCTCTCTCCAACTCTCCAGCTTCACCTGTTTTTTTAGCTTTCGGGGGGGGAGCCGGGTGGGTTTTTCCTCTCCCCGTTCGGTGCTGTCGGCTCGGAGCCCCCCCGGGCTCTGGGGGGATCTCCCCCCGGTCCCCCCCGCTTCTCGGGGAGCCCCGACTCCTCCTCCCCCCGGGGCTGGCAGGGAATCAGGCTCCTGGCCTCGAAAGGAGCGGCTTCGGTTTGTTTTAAGAATCCAGATTAGTAAAAATCACCCAAAACCTGAAGATGCCTCCAAGCTGCCCATCCAGCTGTTAATTTAAGGAGAAATTTGTGATCTCCTAGGCTGGGATCACCTCCACGGCTGATTTGTGCTTGATTTCGGTTTCATTTTCCTCATTTTCTCTTCTTCCTGGCGATTTTATCCTCTAGGGTCCCTGAGATCCCGTTGGGAACATGGGATGGACCCTCTCTGCGTGGAAAAACTCCAAATTTTCCCAGCTGGGTCTTTCCTGTCCTCACCAAACATTAATGGGAAGGGAACATTGCACCTTCAATAACCTTTCCGGACCCGATTTGGACTTTTTTCACGTCTCAGCTCCCACACAATCCCTATGGCTTCTTGTCCTCCAGCAAGGGAAATCAATTTTCTTTCTTAATTATCAAACAATCAGGATGTAAAAAATGAAACGAATCGCAGCACAATTAGAAATAAACAAATCAAACACGTGCAGGTGGGAGGAAAGATCTGCAAACCAGGCATTTTTTTTCTACCATTTATTTCTAGCCATATCAAAGTTATTTTCCCTTGTAGCCAGACAGCACCGTGTCTCCATACTAGGGATTTATTCACTATTTGGAGTTCTCTGCAGACCATGATTTCCACTCAAAATCTCACATTATCAGAATTCTGTTGTGTGTTTTTTTAGCTTTTGTGTTATCTACACCCAGTTCTTGAAAGAAACACCCAGCACAGAGTTTCCAAAGGGGCTCTAGGATGGACAGACACAGCTCCAAGCTCAGAGTCCTGCACCTGAGCAGCTCCCACCTCCCTCAGCCTCCCCAGGAGCCCATCCTGATGGGCTCAGACCTCATTTTAGTCCAGTCCTTGCTGCTGATCAATGCAGTCAGGGATTAATTCTGATTTCCAAAGCATAATAGAGGGGAAAAAAAAAATCCACAGTGCCAGAATTATTCGAATGCCACACTAAAAAGTTCCTTCAAATCCATTTCCAGTCATTCCCTTTAACAACCTCCTTCCAGCCTCCTCCAGACCAGTTTCTTTCCAGTAAAAGTCACAGACCACGTGGATGAAATCGCACAGCGGGAGCCTGTGCCTGGCCAGTCACTCTCTTTCCACTGCCAAGATAATCTTGACTTTTCGATACCTGTGCCCACATCACTTTATATCCACCAGACGAAGAGGCAGATCTGGGTTCTCCCTCCTCGCGCGGCGTCTACACCACATCAGAGCGTTTCCACAACCCCCGGCTGACAGATGGCTCACAATTCATGTTGCTTTTCCACTGTCATCCTCTACAACTTCTCCTGCTGACTATTCACGTACCACAAGGCACCAGGCAGTGCCGGATGGTTTTATGAATGCCAGGACCAATAAATGCCGCTCGCTGGTCCTGGCTGGTTGTGAGCAATGTTACCACCCGCGTGACTTCATGTCATCAAGGATTTCTGCACCCAGGCCCTGACTGTTAAGAGCAGGGTGTGCGACATCACCATTGCTGGCTTCTTATTTTCCATCCATTGCTGAACACATGTCAGAAACGCTGTCGGGTGCTGCTTAAGGAAAGAGATTAAGAGGCAAATACTGTTTCCTCATGGTTAGCATATTCATAGAATCATAGAATCACCAGGTTGGAAGAGACCCACCGGATCATCGAGTCCAACCGTTCCCATCAATCTCTAACCCATGTCCCTCAGCACCTCGTCCACCCGTCCCTTAAACCCCTCCAGGGAAGGTGACTCAAGCCCCTCCCTGGGCAGCCTCTGCCAGTGCTCAGTGACCCTTTCTGTGAAAAAGAATTGTATTATTGTAAATATCTTTATATAAATGTAAAAACTGTAAATATTGTAATCATCTCTTCTCCTGAACTCTCCTTTTTTTAATGCTTGCAGAGAACCCATTTTCCTCAGACCTTATTGGCTGGTGTCCTTGCTAAAGGTAGAGGGGTTTCATCTTGGATACTCTAATTAACCTGCACTGGCTCCTCCTCACCCCCACAGCTCTTTGGTGAGAGAACCCAGGGGTTTCAAACACAATCCCTATCCTGGTTCTCCTGCGGGGAAGGAAATTCAGAGCAGTCTGAGCAGAAAGGACTCAGAGCGCTCCACAGCTACTTCCCTCCTTGTCTCTGCTGGAATATAAATCTTCAGATACATGTTGTACTGAAAGAAGCCATCTCTTGTACACTGGAACTAATTAAACCCTAATCGCATGTTCCCAGCAGAGGGGATGCGCCTTGGGAGCAGCTCATCTCCTCCACGCACGCAGCCAGAGACTCGCACCTTCCTGAACAGCTGGAATCGCAGACCCCGGAGAGATGCTGAGCAAATATTTTTGGCTCCTGACTTGTTTTAAGCGTCTGCTGTCAAGGTTTGCTCCTGTTGTTCCTCGTGTTAAAGCTAAGGCGGGCACGGTGGGCACGTCTGCTGCTGCGCTCCCGTTTCCAGCTGTTACGCGGGCACATCCCGAGTGCCCTGTCCTAACACAGCCCTCGTGCAGGACCGCAGCAGCTGGTGGTTGTGATAGCACTGTATTAAAATGGAACTAAATGATGGTTATATGTTGGATGGAGAAAGACTGACCACTAGCAGACCAAGAAGGGACTCTCTGAACTCAGCCTAAACTGCTCTGATGTCTTATTTCTCTAGGGGAAGAAGGAGAAATGGATGCTGAGGATTGTGGTGCCTTTGAAACGAACCTATCAGAGGACAAATATTATCTACACCAGCTGAAAAGCAATATGAATGGAAGCTGATGCCATTTTCGCAGGCAGATAAACATTTTAATCTCATTTTGCATAATTGTATTGTTGCAAAGGGAGTATGCACTATTGAGACTACAGATATCCTCCAGCCTAGATAATTTCTCAGAGCCTTTAGCTGACAGTGTTGCTGTATATAATAATTATAGCTCATGATCATCTTACTTTGCCCAGCTGTTATTGATATAACTCATCAGCCAGACGTTGTTCTAAAAACATGCTGCTAATAAATGCCACCGAAACCTGCGTGCATGCAAAATATGACAGAGAGAAAAATAATAAACCTGCTTCACTGAGCGATCAGAACAAAGCAACAGTCACATACAGTGGGACCTGAAAGCCTTCAAGGCAGAAAAGTTTACTGGAATTGCTTCAAAATTCCCAATTCAAAGCGTGCAGAGCAAAGGAAGGTCGGTTCATCTCAGCAAGGAGCCAATTTACACCAGAGAAATCAAGGAGATGCTATTTGATTCAGTTCTGGAGTCCTCAGCACAGGAAGGACACGGATGTGTTGGAGCAAGTCCAGAAGAGGCCACGGAAATGATGTGAGGGCTGGAGAACCTCCTGTATGAGGACAGGCTGGAAGAGGTGGGGTTGTTCAGCCTGGAGAAGAGAAGGCTCCAGGGAGACTTTAGAGCAGCTTCCAGGACTGAAAGGGGCTCCAGGAAAGCTGAGGAGGGGCTTGTGATCAGAGAGGGCAGGGACAGGACAAGGGGGAACGGTTTTGAGCTGCAAGAAAGGAGATTGATATGAGATCTAGGGGAGAAATATTTTCCTGTGAGGGTGGGGAGGTCCTGGTCCAGGCTGCCCAGAGCAGGGGTGGCTGCCCCATCCCTGGAGGGGTTCAAGGCCAGGTTGGATGGGGCTCCAAGCCCCATCCAGTGGGATCCAGTGGGAGGTGTCCCTGCCTAGGGCAGGGGTGGAACTGAATGGGCTTTGAGGTCCCTTCCTACAAAACCCATTCCGTGATTCTGTGATTCTATAACGTTTGTACACAGTGCAGTACACTGTATCTGAGCTGGATCTGCTCTTCTCACTGAGCTCAAGTGGCAGCAGAGGGGCGAGAACATCTCTGTGCGACAGAAGAAGCTGCCTGTGAGGTAAATCCCTACAGAAATACCCTTTTCCCCAGCTTTCCTGTAACTCCTCTTCACCAGCTCCTATCCCACAGGATGAAATGAAGAAGTGGCATCAGCTTCCTCCTACCAATGTGCCTTTGGGGTGGGGAGCGCTGAAAAGCCAGCGTCGTCCTGCTCCCCCCAGGATGAGCAGCGGGGAAGCGGCACAGATCCCGTAAAACATTCCTTCCCATCCAAAGGCTGCGAAGACGACTGAACCCGTACTTGCCCTTAGCTGAAGGGCAGTGTCAAAACTTCATTTTCTTTTTGATTAACCCCCAGATTAAGTAATTTAAAAGGAAGGAAAGTGATTCTGCTGAGTGACACTAATTTCAGTCTGATTCATTTTTACAGTGTTGTAAAAACAATTATGTGCCTGGCACCCTCCAGAACATTGCACACTGTTCAATAACCATCAGATCTACTGAGATGAAACTGATACAGCTTGTTAGAGCATAAACGTATAGAAAATGTGCTTTGCGGCCAGACCAAGTGGACGGTGCGTTATTTTTCCTTTGCAATATGAGCTGGTTTTCCTCAACTTAAATAAAAAGGTGTGGTTTCGACAGTCCCTTCTGATCAAATTGCTAAAGGAGTCTAGTTCTCATTTGGGCACTTAATTGGATTAATCTGATATTTTCAGGAGTATTAACAGCCTGTGGGATTATGTGTTAGGGACTTAAAAAAGACATTTTTGTAAGAGCTTGGGACAGATTTTTAAGCATTTAACAATTACGTAGAAGCCAGAAATGGGCAGCTTGCTTTTAAGCTGTTATATAAAAACTGCTCTCCAAGTGCAGCTGCTCCCAAGGATCTCCCATCCTCCTGAACTCACCGGTCAGGGCTGCGCGCAACGCACTGGAGAATGTTTGAAAATCCAGTTCTTCTACAAGTGTCTGCGTGGATTTGTGGTTTCCTGACTGCATTTCCAAATCTGGCCATTTTCACACCTAAACTGATATCTCTGCTAAATCAAACAAGGAAAGAATTGTTTCTGTGTCCTCTTTCTTTTTTTCCACAGTGAAAAAAGACAACGAGGAACTGCACAGCTCAGAAACTTCTTTTTGTAGACACAGAACCTCCTTATTGAGAATCTGCTATTGAAATGGATGACAGAAAAAGAACAACTCGATGAGATTCACTTTCACCAAATCAAAAGTAAGAGGTGGCTGGTGGCTTGGATGCACCAGACAGCACCTAGAAGGTTCAATGTCAGCTATGAGGGGGTCAGAACAAGGCTGTGGAAATGAATGCGATGGGGTCTCACCCTTCATCCAAGTAAGAGCTAAAGCCCCTCGGGGTTATCTCCATCAACAACTGGAGCCGGAACCAAAACCAGGCTGAAGTGAGCGAACAATCTGCTACGCACTGGAGAGAACGAGATTAGGTTCTGTTCCTTGCTCTGTGGGCTGTAGAGAAGGTTCTGGAGAGCTCCAGTGGCACTGATGATCATCTCTACCAACTAGCAATGAGCTCAGTGCCTCTCTTTCCCTATCCAAAATGCTGTTGTTCTCAAGCCAGTAGTGATGCTTTGTACAGACGATGTGTCTAACACATCATGCTTCATCTCTCCAGGTGTGTTTGGTTCCAGAACTGAAGGATAAAAGCAAGAGGTACTGATTGACTTGATTACTGCCCCTCAATCTTTAGTTATTATGCTGAGGGAGTGCTTCTCCCTTCTCCTTCATACTCTAATATTCTTCCGTCATTTAGAAGGTCTCTGGAAAAACAGAAATCGCTCCCTCCTTGTGCAAGCAGATCTGTTTTCAACTCAGGAATCCTCTGCCTTCCACAGAGTGGGTAGAGAATCACTGTGCTAAGAAACTGGCTACTCAAAAACCAGCAAGGAGGCAAGTCGGGACCACTTTGCGGACTCCCATAATCCTTCTCACAGTGACCTGTTTAAACATGTTTAAACATCTATTAAAATATCTGAAAAGATTAATACGTAACTGGTGCCCTGCACCGGAATTATCTCCCTTAACACAGACACATCTGTCTCACGAGGCTAAGTAGCTCCTATCAGGAGCTGGTTCAAAATCAGATTGATGGTACGGACTGAATTCATTCTCAGTGCAATCATTGCTGAGGTCAGTGAGCTGGAGAGCATCGGCTCAGGCCACGTTACGAAATGGGCTACTGGTAAAAAATGAGCTAAAAAAAGTGAGGATGAGGCACTGGTTACTTCTTAATTTTGTTCAGCGTGGTGATTCTGCTGGGGCAGCAGTTTTCACCCCTTGCTCAGCCAGATGCTCCTTCCCCACCTCCCTGTGCTGAACTAAAATAACCGAACACTAAACAACTGAACAGGTCTGGAGCCACCTCTGCAGCAGGCCTGGAAAGCACTTCTGTTAAAAATCACAGCAAAATAATGCTTTTTTTTTTTTTTTTTCCCCCCCAGGGTTTTTCTACCATAGTTCCAAAGGTGACGTTCAAAGCCTGAGTGCTGAGCACGGAGCTGGAACAATTCACAGCAAGCGTCTATGGACACGAGGAGGAAGAGCAGATGGAGAGAGGCACTAGGTGATAATAATTCTGTTGCTGGTAGAGGAAAAGTGAAGCGATAACCTCAAATTCTTCTTTCACCAGATGTCGCTTTGGGTGGGGACAATGCCTCCTTACCTATAGTTTTGTTACTAGGTACTAAATATATGTATGTCTTCTGGGACTGAGCTTGCAAAAGAACTCACCCTATCCAAGGAGGCAATTTATCAGACTCAGGAGGTCAGATGCAAACTCGACCAACGAAGGGCGTATCTGTGAGTAGCTGAGTGCTCTCTCAGCAGGGTTAAGTGCAAAATGAATGACTCTCGATGGAGCAATATGAACACTAGCCCTGCCAGCCCCTGGACCAGCAAGATCGCAGCTGGTGTTCCTTATTTCGGCCTCTTCAACCTTTTACTCTTAATGAGCCCGAGAAGAGAGACCACATCAAATATTTTTATGCTTTTAAACATCTTATGAAGTCATAAATGCACAGGTTTGGTTTAAACACACCTTGTTCTGGGAAGAGAAAATTTCCAAGCTGTGGTGCAAGCGCTCAGCTGTGCTGCTGAAGTTCAGTCTGGAGGATGTTTTTTTTTTTCCTCCCTATCTGTATTCCAATAAGTAGATTAGACGCAATCCTGGCTTCTATAGCAAAGGATTTTTCACTGGGCGAAACAAGGGCTGGCAGCAATCGGATACGATCATAGCAAGCACAGATACACTGGGTTCCAGAGCAAGAGTTTCATATCAGGACACCCACAAACTCCTGTCATTTCTTTTTCAAAAGCAAATTTCACTGCTCATCTACTGACGGGCGTTTTGTGCCAGCAAAGCTGGACAAACGGAAGCAATTGCCAAAGAGAATATTTCAAAAAAGAAACAACACAATGTTGTCTGCAGAAGAGAGGATCTCTCTGATGTGGGGAGGCAAAAATTTTGGGAGCAGAGGTTTGCTCAGGCCCTATAAGGAAGTAAAGACAATAATTGTGAGATTAATGGTGCGGCCACATTAATAAATTGAAGCTGTAAACAACCTCACGTGGATTCTGGAGGTGGTGCAGCTAAGGCAGGGATGCACACGCAGTGTCAGTCCTCAGGGACGTCATAAAGAACAGCTCAGGCATTGCCTCAGGAATGTCAGGATGGGCAAAGCGAAGGCAGCAGATGCTAGCACCTCCCTTGTCAAGGTTTTCCTTTCTAAATATAACTTTATCAACCTAATACATCATTTCCGAGACAGGTAGCATAGGCTGAATATTGCTGACTAATCACCCAGCACACAAAGCAAATCGGTTCTCCTCTCAGCAGAGTCCAATCCTTCATTGCTAAATCACTTTAAAATTCAAATCAGGAATCTTTTCTTATTTAGGTGCTTCGCTTGAACATCTATAAATAGTAAACTGAGGATGCAATGCTGAGTCAGAAGAAGAAAAATCACCCACTGAGTAACTTGCATCTCACCTTGCTGCAGCACAAAGTCAAACCCAGCGGTGATGGGGCTGCTGGATGCACCATCCCTGGAGGAGCTTAAAAAAACATATGGATGTGGTGCCTAGGAGCCTGGTTTAGTGGTGACGTTGTCAATGCTGGGCTTACAGGTGGACTCCAGCAGTCTCAAGGTTTTTTTCCCTTGAATCCCGTGTTCAGTTCTGGGCCCCTCACCACAAGAAGGATGTTGAGGCTCTGGAGCGAGTCCAGAGAAGAGCAACGAAGCTGGTGAGGGGGCTGGAGAACAAGAGGAGCAGCTGAGAGAGCTGGGGGTGTTTAGCCTGGAGAAGAGGAGGCTGAGGGGAGACCTCATTGCTCTCTACAACTACCTGAAAGGAGGTTGTGGAGAGGAGGGAGCTGGGCTCTTCTCCCAAGAGACAGGGGACAGGACGAGAGGGAATGGCCTCAAGCTCCACGAGGGGAGGTTCAGGCTGGACATTAGGAAAAAGATTTTTCACGGAAAGGGTCATTGTTCAGTGGCAGAGGCTGCCCAGGGAGAGGGTTGAGTCACCTTCCCTGGAGGAGTTTAAGGGACACGTGGACGAGGTGCTGAGGGACATGGGTTAGTGATTGATGGGAATGGTTGGACTCAATGATCCGATGGGTCTCTTCCAGCCTGGTGATTCCATGATTCTATGATTCCAACCAAAATGATTCTGTAATGCTAAGGATTTGTAAGCAAGTCACTTTAAGCTGGAAAAAATGCCTTCTTCTCCAGGCTGCCCTTGGCAGGGTGATGCCAGCTGGTTTCCACGCATACTGCAAAGAGGGAAACAGGTAAGTAACACGCTCAGTTTGAAACGACATCCTCGGGCTGCAGGCAGAATTGCTGGGAGGAGAAGAGGAGAAGCTGGCATTGGCTTGCGGTGCTCCAAAACTCACTGTCTGCCCCAGGAACCTCCCCCAGGAGAAAGATAAATCGAAATACTTCTGTGAGCAGAGAGTTGGAGTGGGGCTGCCACCGCGGTGAGTATCCCGATGTGTCCCAGAGCAGGGTCCCCGTTGTCCCCCTATTCCGTGTATTCTGTCCCCCTCTGCCGGCCACCCAAACGGTGGTGAGAAAGGAGCTGGTGACAGCATTAAAAACAGACCCGTTAGTCCCTTATCGTGCTGCTAAATCAAGGAGAGGCTTTTATTAGGGTTCCACAGGCAGCGAGGGCATGGATTTGTGGTTTGAGATTGATCCCATGGGTTTCAGAGGGAGAATCATCCTGGTGTAACAGGGAGCAGACCTGACAGCCACACTGGTGAGGCACTGGAGTGGGTTGGTGAGGCACTGGAGTGGGTTGGTGAGGCACTGGAGTGGGTTGGTGAGGCACTGGTACGGGTTGGTGAGGCACTGGAGTGGGTTGGTGAGGCACTGTAGTGGGTTGGTGAGGCACTGGAGTGGGTTGGTGAGGCACTGGTACGGGTTTGGTGAGGCACTGGAGTGGGTTGGTGAGGCACTGGTACGGGTTGGTGAGGCACTGGAGTGGGTTGGTGAGGCACTGTAGTGGGTTGGTGAGGCACTGGAGTGGGTTGGTGAGGCACTGGTACGGGTTTGGTGAGGCACTGGAACGGGTTGGTGAGGCACTGGAATGGGTTGGTGAGGCACTGGAATGGGTTGGTGAGGCACTGGAATGGGTTGGTGAGGCACTGGAGTGAGTTGGTGAGGCACTGGAGTGGGTTGGTGAGGCACTGGAGTGGGTTGGTGAGGCACTGGAGTGGGTTGGTGAGGCACTGGTACAGGTTGGTGAGGCACTGGTACGGGTTGGTGAGGCACTGGTATGGGTTGGTGAGGCACTGGAGTGGGTTGGTGAGGCACTGGTACGGGTTGGTGAGGCACTGGAATGGGTTGGTGAGGCACTGGAGTTAGTTGGTGAGGCACTGGTACAGGTTGGTGAGGCACTGGTACGGGTTGGTGAGGCACTGGAGGGGGTTGGTGAGGCACTGGAGCGGGTTGGTGAGGCACTGGAGCGGGTTGGTGAGGCACTGGAGTGGGTTGGTGAGGCACTGGTATGGGTTGGTGAGGCACTGGAGTGGGTTGGTGAGGCACTGGTACGGGTTGGTGAGGCACTGGAATGGGTTGGTGAGGCACTGGTACGGGTTGGTGAGGCACTGGAGTGGGTTGGTGAGGCACTGGTATGGGTTGGTGAGGCACTGGAGGGGGTTGGTGAGGCACTGGAGCGGGTTGGTGAGGCACTGGAGTGAGTTGGTGAGGCACTGGTACAGGTTGGTGAGGCACTGGAGTGGGTTGGTGAGGCACTGGAGTGAGTTGGTGAGGCACTGGAGTGAGTTGGTGAGGCACTGGAGTGGGTTGGTGAGGCACTGGAGTGAGTTGGTGAGGCACTGGTACAGGTTGGTGAGGCACTGGAGTGGGTTGGTGAGGCACTGGAGTGGGTTGGTGAGGCACTGGTACAGGTTGGTGAGGCACTGGAGTGAGTTGGTGAGGCACTGGAGTGGGTTGGTGAGGCACTGGTACAGGTTGGTGAGGCACTGGAGTGGGTTGGTGAGGCACTGGAGTGAGTTGGTGAGGCACTGGAGTGGGTTGGTGAGGCACTGGAGTGGGTTGGTGAGGCACTGGAGTGGGTTGGTGAGGCACTGGAGCGGGTTGGTGAGGCACTGGAGCGAGTTGGTGAGGCACTGGAGTGAGTTGGTGAGGCACTGGAGTGGGTTGGTGAGGCACTGGAGTGGGTTGGTGAGGCACTGGAGTGGGTTGGTGAGGCACTGGAGTGGGTTGGTGAGGCACTGGAGTGGGTTGGTGAGGCACTGGTACGGGTTGGTGAGGCACTGGAGTGGGTTGGTGAGGCACTGGTATGGGTTGGTGAGGCACTGGAGGGGGTTGGTGAGGCACTGGAGCGGGTTGGTGAGGCACTGGTACAGGTTGGTGAGGCACTGGAGGGGGTTGGTGAGGCACTGGAGCGGGTTGGTGAGGCACTGGAGTGAGTTGGTGAGGCACTGGAGCGGGTTGGTGAGGCACTGGTATGGGTTGGTGAGGCACTGGAGTGGGTTGGTGAGGCACTGGAGTGAGTTGGTGAGGCACTGGAGTGAGTTGGTGAGGCACTGGAGTGGGTTGGTGAGGCACTGGAGTGGGTTGGTGAGGCACTGGAGTGGGTTGGTGAGGCACTGGAGTGGGTTGGTGAGGCACTGGTACGGGTTGGTGAGGCACTGGAGTGGGTTGGTGAGGCACTGGAGTGGGTTGCCTAGGGCAGTGGTGGCTGCCCCATCCCTGGAGGGGTTCAAGGCCGGGTTGGATGCACAACTTCTCTAAACCAACATAACTCGTATTCACGCTGGAAACTTCTGTTGCTCAAACTATTAACGATTAGAACAAACCCATTTACCAGCAAGGGAAAGGGCTTAGGATGCAAAATGTAAAGAAGAAACATATATTCATGGATCGTTTAGAGACGTACGCCTTGCACAGTCACAGAGCTGCAGCTGATTCCTTCACAAAGACAGAAAAGAGGAGGAACGTTGCAAGAGAAATGCGTACAATAGACAAAAATACTATGACTGGGTAAATGAATATAAAACCGCCTGTGGCAGCAGAGATAAATACAGTGAGGATGTAGAACTGTTATAGCCTGGTGACCTAAGATTATAAACAAAGTTTGGAAGGACTGATAACATCTTATCAGACAAATTGGGGTTCCTAGGAAAAGCAAGCAAGCACTTCATCTCAAAACATGACTGGCGTCAAACCCAGTAGATGCTGTCAAGCTGGAGTACATACTCCCCTCTGTGGAGTTTTCTTCCCAGTTTTGGTGTCTAATTCTATTACTCATCTGAGTTTCTTCACGTGATTTACTCAACACCAAAACATACAGTGAACTGGGGGAGCACAGAGATGCTTTGGAGGCTTAAGTCAAGCATATGAAGCTGTACAAGGAGAGGTAAACACTACCCTCTCTGGGAGCAGCTTTGAAATGTTCTCTCCTTCTTACCTCTTGCTACCAGTATCTTTTTCTCTGGCAAAATTAACTCTTTTCTTGTTAATGAAATAATTTGTCAGATGCACACATACGTTATCCTGTAAATGAATGAACAAGATGCAGGATTAGAAAGGTGTTAGCCTCCTCCCCTCTTCTCTGCATGATACTGTTCACACTGCATAATGTAAAGCATCTTAATTAAGCACAGAAGATTTAATGGCACTAAATATGATCAGTCCTATACTAATCCCATTACTCTAAAGAACCCAATAAATGAGGCTCAACAGTTTCAATTTCACTTCACTGCAATCTCATCAACGTTCCAATTCCATCACTTCTGAGAAATCAGCAGTTTCAATGGAAGATAACCCTCTCTCTCAGCCAGGTCCCATTCTACAATCACTTATTACTAGAGTTAATTCCATGTTGGAATGATCCAGAACTGCAAACCAGAACCTTTTCCAGCCATCAGCTAAGCCACAACTTCTTTTCATAAAGAAGTAAACCAAAATATCTTAGTGCTTAGGACCTTTTTCTTTCCAAGATTCCTTTTTCTTATAACAATAATGCGTCATGAAATATGGTACCAGGGTAACACAGAAAGTGATTTAGGTGCTTACAGAAGTACCATCTGTGCCAAAACTTGCCAGCAGCCCTGATCTGGAGAATTCAACACACACTGTGTTCTACTACAGCATCTGCAGAAAGATTTCCTGCATCGTTTTATTTACGGCACTCAGATGCTACAAAGATGAATTACTCTACTTATCAAGAGCTTAGAGATTCTCAGGAGAAGGACACTTTGGCCAGTCCAACCGCTATGATTTCTCTGTGCCTCTGGGTGCTCTGTATTGAGCCGTCATTAACTCCTGCTACGTTCCCTTCAAGCATGAATGTTTGAAGGAATGAAACATTAACCACAGAAAAGGAGCCTGTGGGTCACTCCACCCCATCTCCTACTCAAGCGGATTTCCTGCTTTCTTCTCCTCCCAGCCAGATGCTCCGTGTGACCTCCCTTCCACCACTTATTATTTTTCCCAGGTGTTCATAGACTTTAATTCCTTCTTCGGAACTTTCCCTCAAAAAATAACAATGAGGGCAATGCAAAAATCAAACAAATTTAGTCTATAAAATAAAGCGTGTCCAGACATCAACAATAACCCAAAGTAAATTAAAGTTTTACTCTTCAGGTTGTTGGCAGTCCAAACAACTGGAAGCCTGCTGGAGGTTTTATATTAGACTTCATTAGAGATATGAGTTAAAAGTGTTAATAGAAACAGTTTGGTGAGATGCTGGATTGGAACGGGATGATAAGCCTTCGTGGGACTCATGAAAATTGAGTATCTTTTAAGTGCTTTTTCCCTGGTGAGGGATAAAGTTTTCCTTGCTCAATTCATTTAGCCAGAACGTCCTGGATTTTTGTCAAGGTGAGTCTGTCTCAGCATATTGGAAGTCAGTTCTGAACAGGACCTTACAGAATACACGCCAAGTAGACATTTTTCTTGTGGCAGTGACGAGTCCTTTCAACAGTGATGGATGTGAAGACGATGCCCAGTGAAGGCTGTTTGTGGTTGAGCGACCACGTCAGGGCAAGGCCAAGCTGGGTATAAAAAACAGCAGCGCAGTGACAGAGCAGCGATCTCAAAGCACGGGATGGAGGGATTACCCTTGAGATGCAGAGCTGGCAGATTGGGTCCCATCCAGGTTTACTGTCGTGGTGATGAAGATGCCTCTGTCCCAGCAGCCAGAGTCGATGTTACAGATGTGAGACTTGTGTTTCCTCCATCTGCTATCAGGCTACAAATTGTGAGGAGGGGAATGGAATAGAAGGACATGACAGAAAGGCTGAAATAATTGCATTAAAATTGCTTTCTAATGTAATTTTCTAGGCCTAGGTTTTCAAATCATTGCAAGGATTTTGCTAAGGGTAACTGTGACAAACAGGACCATAAGAATATTGGAAGAAGAAAGAATTGGGACAACTTCCCTTCAGTCCATAGCACTTAAAAATTATAACTGATAATTGCTTATTTTTCTTGATTTCTTTTCCAGCACTGATTTAAAACAGATAAAAATAATTTGCTTTCCTCTAGCCCAGCATATTAATCTTTGTGTCATGTTTAGGAAATGCTTTTCTATGCAGGAATTTAGCCCCTTCTGATCTGCAAATAATAGAATTTCAATCTGACAGTCAGTAAATAATCACGCTGAGCTGAGCTTTTTGAAGGACTCACTCTGCAGTAAGACACGGAGAAATAAGTTGGATTCTTTTGGGAAGATCTTTACCACCCTGCTCATGTTTCCTACAGATCTCCTGCCTTTCAGGGTAGTGGCAAATTTTCTGAGGAAAGAGTTCCATGGGGGGGAGGAACGCCATAAACAAATAGTTTGATCTTCACCTTTTTGATTGCAAACACAAATAAAGGAGTCTCCGTGCGCACCCAGCCCTACCAACTCACACTCAATGTACTTAATTAGTTTTTATTTTCAAGCTGTACAATCTGTTCCACGTGCTGTCGGCTCTTCGTTATCTCTCGGTCCCTAAAACCTCCCTTGCTTGCAGCTCCATGTGTTGTGTCGCAGAGCAAGAACGACTCAGGAGAATAAGGTTTATAATTTCAGATCTTCTGTTTGGACTCAGAGGGAGACGTTGAGCCGCCGTTCAGTTGGACCTTGGCAGCCAGTCAAGGTTCTGCTCGCTGTGGATTCTCTATTTACAAATAGCCTGCTCTAGATCATAATCTGGGTGTTTGGTTATAAATGACTACCAAACAAACCAACAGTTCTGTGCCTTGAGAGAAGACCACGAAGAAACACAATAAATGGAACAGGTCCAGAGGAGGCTACAAAGATGATCTGAGGGCTGGAGCACCTCCCACTCAAGGACAGGCTGAGAGAGTTGGGGTTGTTCAGCCTAGAGAAGAGAAGGCTCTGAGGAGTCCTTAGAGCAGCTAAGGGGCTCCAGGAAAGCTGGGGAGGGACTGTTTACAAAGGCTTGGAGTGACAGGACTAGGGGCAATGGGTATAAGCTGGAGAGAGGCAGATTTCGACTAGACATAAGGAGGAATTTCTTCACTATGGGAGTGGTGAGGCACTGGAACAGGTTTCCCAGAGCAGCAGTGGCTGCCCCATCCCTGGAGGGGTTCAAGGCCAGGTTGGATGGGGCTTGGGCAGCCTGATCGAGTGGGAGGTGTCCCTACCCATAGCAGGAGGTGGACTTGGATGATCTTTAAGGTCCCTTCCAACCCAAACTATTCTATAATTCTATAATTCTAACTCCTTACTGTTTCAGAAGCTTCACGCTCGTGACCAATAACTGCTAGAACAAACAGCGCCATTGATACTTCTGAGGAGTGGTGAAAAACAAAGATTCCTGGAATACAGCTCTGAATAATGCTTTATTTGGATTGGGAACGGAGCCATTTATCATGCTTCTTCATGATCTTCTCTCACGGCACAGATCCAGAAAATACTGGCAAGAGCTCACAGACACATTAAGTTTTGACTTCTTGCCTAACTTGAGTCATTATGAGAGAAATATGTGCAATGATGACAAGCTAGTTCTTTGGAAAGATTAAACATTAGGGATAGCGCATACTCCCAAAGAGCAAGTGTTAGAACAACTGGGAACACTGAGGTCAATAAATACACGCTCTGAGGAGTGGGAGCATGTGTCGGAAGGCAACTGCATCAATGGGGGAATTTGGATCCCGGCTGCCAAACTGCAGAACAAGATGCATGGAGGCTTTTGATTTCAAGCAGTACATTAAAATAACATTGTGGCCCCTGGGCAAACACAAATTTATGAGTCCTTTAGGAATTGCCCACACCACAATTGTTATGGTTTCCCCATGGAGAAGGCAGAAGGGATCTCCTAGCACTCCATCCTCGTACCAGGAGCAGACTGGAGAGCCCAGCAGACTCCTCTAGTGCTACGACACACTCCAGGCTTGAGAAAGAGTGGCTGGAAAGCTGCCTGGCAGAGAAGGATCTGGGGGTGTTCATTGAAAGTGGCTGAACATGAGCTGGCAGTGGCGCAAGTGGCCAACAAGGCCAATGGCATCTTGGCTTGGATCAGCTTTGGTGTGGCCAGCAGCAGCAGGGAAGACATCATCCCCCTTGATTTGGCAGTGGGGAGGCCACACCTCGAATCTGGGGTTCAGTTTGGGGCCCCCCACTACAAGAAGGACATTGAGGGGCTGGAGAGCATCTGGAGAAGGGAACATAGTTGGGGAAGGGGCTGGAGAACAAGAGGAGCGTCTGAGAGAGCTGGGGGTGTTTAGCCTGGAGAAGAGGGGGCTGAGGGGAGACCTCATTGCTCTCTCCAACTCCCTGAGAGGAGGTTGTGGAGAGGAGGGAGCTGGGCTCTTCTCCCAAGGGACAGGGGACAGGACGAGAGGGAATAGCCTCAAGCTCCACCAGGGGAGGTTCAGGCTGGACATTAGGAAAAAATATTTCCCAGAAAGGGTCATTGGGCACTGTCAGAGGCTGCCCAGGGAGGGGGTTGAGTCACCTTCCCTGGAGGGGTTTAAGGGACGAGTGGACAAGATGCTGAGGGACATGGTTAGTGTTTGCTGGGCTCTTCTCCCAAGTGACAGGGGACAGGACGAGAGGGAGTGGCCTCAAGCTCCGCCAGGGGAGGTTTCGATTGGATATTGGGAAAAATATCTTCACTGAAAGGATTCTGAGGAGCTGGCAGCGGCTCCCTGGGGCTGTGGCGGAGCTCCCAATCCCAGGAGGGGTTTAAAAGCCAGGCAGACGAGGCGCTCAGAGATGGTTTTCGGTGCACAGGTACGGTTGGACTCGATGATCTCAAAGGTCTTTTCCAACAAATCAATTCTGTGATGGGGAAAGGGCTCTGAGGAAGGGGCGGGGCTTGATACAGGGGCGGGGCTCCATTCATAGGGTCCCTCCTCCCCATTGGTGCAGCGGCCAGTGCCGTCTCTGATTGGATGGCAACGGTAAGGGAGGGGCGGGAAGATGTTGCCACGGCAACAGGAGGACGCGCTGGCGTCACGCCCGGGCCGCGCGCATGCGCGTCGAGGCGCTCCCGCCCGCCTTTTCCCGCCTCCGGACCAACGGCCGCGAGAGGCCCCGCCCCGCGGAAGGGGGTGTGGCCTCGCCTAACGGCCGCAGCCAATCAGCGCTGCGAGGAGCGCTGTCATTTGAATATCGGCGAGGGGCGCGGGGGCTGATGGGAGGGAGGGAGGCAGGGAGGGGAGGCGGGGGCTGAGAGGGCTGGGAGGGCTGAGAGGGCTGAGAGGGCTGAGAGGGCTGAGAGGGCTGAGAGGGCTGAGAGGGCTGAGGGCTTAGAGCTTAGAGCTTAGAGGGCTGAGAGGGCTGAGGGCTCTTTGTGGTTTGTGCAGACTGAGACAATCATAGAATCAGGGAATGCCCTGAGTTCAAAGTGGCCCAGCAGCCTCATAGAATCCTGGAATGGGTTAGATCAAGTCTCCAAGCCCACTCAATTCCCCCCCTGCCATGGGCAGGGACACCTCCCACTGGATCCAGTTGCTCCAAGCCCCATCCAACCTGGCCTTGAACGCCTTCAAGGATGGGGCAGCCAGCTTCTGTCCATGCACTGGATGCCCCAATATCCGCACTGTGTGTCTGACAGTGTTGGTGCTTCTGGAATATTGTCCGGCCTGGTGCCCTAGTTGCTTCCCTGGGAGCTATTCCAGGGCTCCACCAGCCTTTGAAGGAAGAGTCTGTCCCTAATGACCAACCTAATGCTCTCCTGGTGCATCCCCCTGCCATCCCCTAGAGTTTGAGGTCATCCAGTCCACCTGTCCTAAACTAAACCATCTCTGAGCACCTTGTCTGCCTGACTTTTAAACTCCTCCTGGGATGGGAGCACCACCACTGCCTTGGGCAGCCTCTGCCAGTGCCCAAGAGCCCTTTCAGTGAAGAAATATTTCCTAATATCCAATATAAACCTCTCCTGGCACAACTTGAGGCCGTTTCCTTTCATCCTATTGCTTGTTCCTTAGGAACAGAGCCCAGCATCCACCTCACCACAACCTCCTTTCCAGGAGCTGCAGAGCGCAATGAGATCTCCCCTCAACCTCTTCCTCTCCAGACTAAACCACTCCAGGTCCCTCAGATGCTCCCAGGACTCTTGTTCTCCAGCCCCTTTCCCAGCTCCGTTCCCTTCTCTGGATGCACTCCAGCCCCTCAATGTCTTTCTTGGAGTGAGGGACCTGAAACTGAACGCAGGATTTAAGGTTCATATAATGAAAAGCCTCTCTTCCAAAGCTTTCCAACATTTTGGATCAGATCTATCCTAACAATAGCCCCCTTTAAGGAAGGATTGCCAACTCTAATGACTCCATTAAGGCAAGCGTGGGTTCATCTATGCTGCTACAACCGAGTAATAACTCTTAGGAATTAAAAATCCATATGGCTCTCTCAGCTGTGCTACATAACATGTGCAGCAGCTGCTCTCCAAAATATTATAACTGTTATTAAAAAGGAATCAACGATGCTGTATGTCTTATGAAACAGCAACTTATTGTTAAATAGAACAAAATTTAGTGTAAAAAAACGTTCAGAATCTTCAGGCTGACCACCTTTTTTGTCTTTTTCATTGTCACTGTTTGTTTCTGGTTGCATTTAGACGCAGTAGTCGTGACCAAGACCCCAGAGGAATACATGTTATAAAAGCCCATGCAATATTCTAGTCGCATCCTGTTACGGGGGCAGGGAAGCAGGGGACGAGTGCCTCAGGGCCCAAGTTATCATCTCGCTCTCCAAGCAGCTGCTCCCACTGGCAAATCTCTTCTGGATCAGTAGCGGAGAAGTACAGCCTGATGAACCCCACCAGGTTTTTCAGGCTGGGAAAGCCGTTGGGAAGGGTTAAAAACTCCCTGGAGCCCGAAGGGCATCAATCCCTTTTGGCAGCCATCCATTTATTTTCTCCATCCTGGCTCCCTTCTTGTGCAGTTCAGCCTTGCTCAAAATGAAGGTTAAATCTGGTGAGGGGAAGGGGGTTATGTCACAGATTTTCTGAGTGGCTTTGATCAAATTCCTTCGTGTTTGTGTGACTGCTTCCCTGTCGTAGCATAAGGGTAATATTTCGTTATGTGACGTGGAATATAAGTCCCTTAAGGCCCAGTTCTTCAGTGCTTGTGTGTGAGGTTGTGGTGTGGAAGGAGCTATATTTAATTATTTTAGAATCTCTGGTGCTGATGGCTTTGCTGTATGTTAGACACGCAGCGCTATTCGTGTAATTATATGAGATTGTAAGCCTTGGATCCTGTGAAGCTGATAGAAGCTTTGTCACCAGTATAATTTTTTAATTTATATGACACACTAAGCCAGGATGCAAGCCCACATTGAAGCCTGAACTGACCTTGCATACAGATTTTAATGATCTCTAGCGCCTCAGAAGGCAGAGTCCACCCGGTCTCTTAAACAGGGTCTCGTGCATTCTCGTCCTTGTGAGTGGGATGAGCACCAGCATGACTGTACCAGTCATAGGCTATTCCATAATATCATATATCCCATGGAGAAGAGAGGAGCGAGCTCAAGTTCTTTTCTAGAAGGCTTTAGAGTCTCATACAGCAGGGTGCTCTGATTGAAGCAGGTAGCTGAGCCACAGATATTTGGGGATGACCAAGTGCAGGTCAAGCAGATGCTTTGTAGTAACCCAGTTTCTGGCCAGAGGCAACGAAACACAGAAACATTGTTATTTGGATCAGGATGCACTGTTGAATCCTCCCTGCAGGTAGGGGAAGGGTAAAGAAATTAACCTTGAAAAGGGGAGTCCTTTCTGCCTAACAGCAAGAGGCAGCCTGGGCAGCACCAGTGCACTGGCTCTGCCACTGAAATTGGGATCAAAACCCAACAAAACCCTCTACTTGCTCAGATTTACTGCTTCACAGACCAGTGGAGTGAAATGTAAACTGCAATACATCCGTCTCTATTCCATGAGCATCCCTGGATCTGTTATTCCCCTCTCCGGTCCCCCCGGATGAATAGCCCTCTCCCCTCGTGATGCTGAATAGACCAGGTGACTCTGAACCCGGCCACCCAGCAGATGCTTCCGCAGTACCAACTGTTCCGAATCCCCCACCTCATCTCCAGCTTTTTTTTTATCCTCTCCTTCCCCCATGTCCTACCAATCTAGGCTGCCTGGCACATGCTGCAAGCGGCAGTCCCACCGGAGCGATATTGTGATGGAAATGAGGGAAGGGATGCAGGCAGAACTGTGCAGATTTACAGCACTCTAAGGGTTTCCATTAAAAACCTTGACAACTTGTTATTTATGAGCGGACCAACAGCTCCTCTAATATCCAGGGCCTGGACCCCATTCACCTCAATAATGCTGGTTTGGAATAAATGAGCCAGAGGATGGAAACCAGTTCTGTTGGTGTAATGGAGAGGGCTAATAGCTGTTTAGAGAAAACAACTGATGTAATTCTGGGACCCAATCCTTTCACCAACAAAACAACAAAGGTTTAATTCTTCAGTACATTTCACATAGTGATTTAATCCAGTACAAAGGGGGTGATGAATGGCAGCGGTTGGATTCCATGCCATTATATACTCGCTGAGCTCTCTCTATTTGTACCCGTGCACTGCAGATAAAGGGACTCACTGACTCCTCCATAGCAGAACAAAGGTAAATGATGTGTCCTTACAAAATGTACAGGTGATAGAAAACCCTCTGTATAATATCTTCATTTTTCAGCTTCACCAGGAGCCTGTGAGCATTTCCTTCCCAGATTTTTCCAAGCTGCCTCACCTAACTCAGCATGTCAGTCTCTCCAGGTGTCACCATTCCTTTCTCTGCTTTCTGCTCCTTCCCACCACTGCCATGGCAGATACAGGAGCTCTTCCACTTACTCAGTACAGGACTAATCCCTGAAATAAGGGCTCCAATGATCGAACCACTTTAACCCCTAGATGCGCTGCTGTAAAGAATCACTGATCTCTTCTGCTGCGTCTTAAAATCAAACCGACAAGTTGGTTTCTGAGTGCAGCCACTCCATTGCTGGCATGTGCACAGCCTTTTCCCCCCTCCTTTGTTCACCTGCATCTTGTCTGTGTGTATTGCTTTTGTCAGGAATGTTTTTCTTTCCTCTTCACTCCCCTTGCTCTCCACGGGAGCCTCATTAAGGTGAAGTGAAGAGCAGCAGCAGCACTCCCAGACTGGAAAATGCCAGATGGACCATGCTCCAAGCCTCCGCCTCCCCCTCGTTCATGCCCCGGACCTCAGCACTGTGGTTTTGGAGGAGAATGGCAGTACTGAAGGTCCCATGTGTTCTGCAGGAAGAGGAAAGAAGCCATGGATAGATGGAGAAAAACCAGGATGAGAGCAGGTGGAGGAAAGAGGCTGTTGGATTGAGGAAGGAGGCCGTGGCTATGCAATTGGGAATCACATCCTTAAAGAATCCGAGCCACCAGTCAGTTATTTCAGTGTCCTTTCAGATCCTCTGACTTTCAGGGTTGAAAGAGTTTGGGAATCAGGAATCTGTAACCATCTCCCTTGCAGCCAGTCTGTTTTCTGCAACAAAAATCACTTTTCCCAGGCAAAACAAAGTGACGTTAGTTGGTGTGAGATGCTCTCCATGACCACAGTGAGCAGTGTGGCTTTGCAGCAAAGAGATGTTATCATCTGATTTGCATTTTACACATACAGAAACATACCTGTTAATTGGAAATAATATGCCATGGAGACAGAGGGATATATTCCAAATATACTCTGTATGAATTGGGAGAGAAAGCCCAAGGGAGGAACCACCTTCCCAGGAAAAGAAGGCACATGGCCTGACAAAAACGAGGGAGAAGCAAAAGGACCAAGGAAAAGGAAGAGTGCTCTGAGGCTGCACGGGTTTGCTGGGATGAGGGAACAGAAAACGCTGTGCTGCATCAGAGCAGCAATCACTCATGGAAAGCAAATGTGCCAGTTCCTGTGCTGGACCCAGCTGATAAATGCTGTGAAGTTTTAAAAAGAGACATAGCCACAGAGGTTTGGCCCACAAAGTGTGACTTCTTCCATTTAGATGCATTTCTAATCAATGTCCATTCAGACGCTACTACCCCTTTGGAAAATGTATTTCAAGGTCCTTACCCACTACACATCAATGCGATATCAGATCCCATCCAAAGAAAAATAGTATTGAATCACCAACCATTTAAGCTACTTATGTATTAAACTGTGAAATTGAGGTAGGGTTGAAACCTCTTCTGATTCCAAAGGCTGAACGCAGAAGTAGCATAAATAATGCTGTGACTTACAAGCAAAAGGAAAACTCAGTCAGAAAATACAGGATGCAATTTGTGATGAGAGGTAAATTAGCCAGGACAGGGAGGGTCTGACCTGTGACAGGCCGAGGTGGGTAGCTGGGAGTCTGAATCTGGGTCATTATTACAGAAAATACGAGTTACAAATGATGTGCCTTGAAATCCTCCTGAAAGCCAGCATCCTCCTGAGATTTACTGCAGTCTGACCCCCTCTGCCGGCCACCTGCTCGCTGCCTGCGTCCCCAAAACAGCTCAGGGATTTGTAGAAGTGATGGGAGCAGCCACTAGAGGTACCAGTGTAAAAGGGATGGAGATGGCATCTGGGGACATCGCCGCCTGGCACCGGTGACTCAAGGACATAGATAGTATGTGACATAAATGCTAAGTCCAGGTGACCGGGGCTGGGCTCAGGATCTCAGCCACTAAATCCAGCAGCAGGGGAGAAAGGGAAGAGGTTGGATAACTGTCAGGAATTCAGTTAAATTCTCTTTTGAGTCTCTCCGTGTCTGAGCTGCTTCTGCTGAGATGCAAAGCAGTGGAAGGAAGTGGAAAAAAAAAAAAAAAAAGGCATTTCAAATGAAGATTTATGGAAAAAAGACTGGAGGGGAAAGCATTTTCTTTAAACAATGGGACTTTTCCTGAGGAAGCAAGTGTTCTGTTAAAAATGAACCTCGTTGTGATGGAATGTTTGATTGTCAAAATCAGGATAAGCTATGCCAGGAATGTTGAGACACACCATAGTCGTCAATAATGTCTAAACCTGTACAATACCATGTATTTTAAAAAATGTAGTGTTCAGAGTGAGGATCTCTTCAGTGCTTTCTCCTGGCCTTGGGAGAAAAGTGGATGTGCTGGGTGTTCCTGTGATGCAGCAGAAGCCCGGCCAGCTCCAGCTCCCGGGTTCTGGACCAGCTGTAAACAAACAATCCCATGCAGCTCAGTTTGTTTTCTTGGTTCACCCTTGTTATCCCATCCTACTCTTTGGCCTTGGTGACTTGTTCCCATGCCGAGAGGAGCCAGGGAGAGGCAGCCAGTTAAACAACCAGCAGGAGCAGGGAAGGCTCAGGTCCTCTCTTATGAAGGAAGAGATAAGAAGTACTAGAAATACTAAAGTTGCTCAAGTAAGTTAGCTTAAAAAGCCATTTTTTTCTGGGTAATATCAGATTGCCGAGATGAAAGTTACAGCTTTTGCCTCTTCAGAAAGATAACAATATCTTGCATTTATGTGTAAAGAGAACAACCCTTTGCTATAATAATTCCAGTGACAATATTTAACAACTAATGGTTTATGAGCATCTACATTTACTTTCAGACAGAAACTGGAGTCCTTGCACTAGAATATCCTTTTTTTTTTGAGGGGTGTACAACACCAAGTCAAGTGTATGCTCCACCTGAACGCTTTAGTCGGAAAACAAAAAGGGGGAATTGTGGAGACATTTTACAGGGAAGGAGGACTCGATGCTGTGGGCCTTGTTGATATTGAGCAATTCTGACAAGACTTTGAAACAGAGAGCCGAGACAAAACCAAGACCTATTTCAGTGGGAACAAGTACCAAATGAAAGAAAAACGAAAAATATCAACATAATTAGAATCATAGAATCACCAGGTTGGAAGAAACCCACTGAATCATTGAGTCCAACCATTCCTATCAGACACTAACCCATGTCCTTCAGCACCTCGTCCACTCGTCCCTTAAACCCCTCCAGGGAAGGGGACTCGACCCCCTCCCTGGGCAGCCTCTGCCAGTGCCCAGTGAACCTTTCCATGAAAATTTTTTTCCTGATGTCCAGCCTGAACCTCCCCTGGTGGAGCTTGAGGCCATTCCCTCTCGTCCTGTCCCCTGTCCCTTGGGAGAAGAGCCCAGCTCCCTCCTCTCCACAACCTCCTTTCAGGGAGCTGGAGAGAGCAATGAGGTCTCCCCTCAGCCTCCTCTTCTCCAGCCTAAACACCCCCAGCTCTCTCAGCCATTCATGTTAGTGTAATTTGGTTTATTTTAGCATGCACAGTTGTTTAGCCAATAATACATCAGTAATAGCTTCATGGACAGCTACCTTTAGCCAATAATAGATACTGTAGATAGCCTCATGGATAGCGTGTTATAACTCAAAAGGGTATATAAAGAAACAGCTAACTCGATAAAGGGTCTTCGATCCATCAGACTGAAGTTTGTGCCTTAATCTCCTCAGCCCAGCACGACTCCAATTCTGAATCCATCCTTTACCATATTGTTTGGCAAGAGGGAATGGCCTCAAGCTCCACCAGGGGAGGTTCAGGCTGGACATCAGGAAAAAATTTGTCATGGAAAGGGTCATTGTTCAGTGTCAGAGGCTGCCCAGGGAGGGGGTTGAATCACCTTCCCTGGAGGGGTTTAAGGGACGGGTGGACGAGGTGCTGAGGGACATGGGTTAGTGATTGATGGGAATGGTTGGACTCGGTGATCCGGTGGGTCTCTTCCAACCTGGTGATTCTATGATTCTATGATTCTATGTTTTCCCGCCCAGGCGGCCATAGGCCACGCCATTTAGTTAGGCCACGCCCACAATGCAGACAAACCACGCCCACGCGGGAAAAACTGAGGGGATTTCAGGCCACGCCCCCCTGGTTCAGAGGCCACGCCCCCTGCGCGCCCACCGGGCTGCTCGGAGCCTCTCAGCCAATCACCGCGAACCCATCCATCCAACGGGCTCTGGAGCCGCGCCCCGCCCCTCGCGCGTTCCCGGATGTGGGCGGGGCCACGCGCGGCCAATGGCGAGCGGGGGCGCCGCGCCCGGCGGCCAATGAGCGCGGAGGACGCGGGGGACACACGGCAAGGTGAGCCCGCAGCGCACCGAGCCGCGCCCGCACCGCAGGTGGGCCCGGGGCACCGCATCCCCGCCACGACAGCACCGGGAACCGCTCCAACGGGCACGGGGGGGTCGGTCGGTGTCCCCGTGATTCCGTGCCCCGGTGGGGGTCGGTGCCTGGTGCACCGGGCGGTGGGGGGGGGGAAGGGAGGGTCGATGCCCCGGGACAGGTCGGGTTGGTGCCCGGTAAGGGGTGAGGGGGTGCCCGATGGGATCCATGTCCCAGAGGTTTGGGTGACCCGGTTGTTTGGGGTAAGGGAAGGCCCCAAGTCCTGGGGGGGGGCCGGTGCCCCGGTTAGGGGGTCCCTTTCCCGGTGGAGTCGGTGTCCTGGGGGGTTTGGTGCCCCAGGGGAGGCGGTGACCCGGCTAGGGAACGGTGTCGGGGGGTTGGTGTCCTGGTTAGGGTCGGTGCTGGTGGAGATGGGGCCAGTGGGGCCGGTGTCCGGCCTTGCGAGGCAGCAGCCACAGAGAGGGAGACAAGCATCATCCTCTCTGCTGTCCCCGAGCTCCACAGGCCCTCGCCGGGGGCTCCACTGTGTCCCGGCAGCTCCAGGGGGACAGCCTCGGACACAGCTCAGGGACGTGGCTGCATGTCAGCCCCATGAGCAGGGTGGTGGCCGGTGATTGTAGCACTCAAAGGCTTATTTCTGTTCCTTTTTCTCTGTTTTAGTATTAGGTGAAGCAAAATGCAGGCTCCTTTGGCTCTCCTCAGCTCGCCAGCGCTGGTAAGTCGCTCTCAGCTCAGTAATACTGAGTGAGAAGATGTGACTCCAGAGTCTTTCTCTGTGTTGCTCTGCTCAAAACACTGTCTTGTTCATCCTGCATTGAGGTGGAAACATGTGGGTTTGGTTTGCTGTGGATTTAACAAGGAGGTGAAGCAAGGTGACCTCCGGTGACCGGAGGGTGATTCCTGCCAGCTTAGTGGATGTGTGGTGAACTGCGGGCCCAAGGGCTTCTCCTCAGATAAGCTGAGTTACAGAAACACTCGCTCACCCCTTTCTCTCATGGTGCGAGTTAAGAAGACAATGTAGGGACCTGTTGTAGTGACTGAAGTCTTGTAGCAGTTACGTCCCCGCCACGCTGCCTTGTGTCATCTCTGGCAGTGCTACTGATGGATTTCATCCAGCTGGCTAAAATAGAAGTACCCTGTATTGGCAAATGGCTTTGTTTTTTATTTTTTATTTCATATATGAGATGTTTTCAGAAATTTCTAAGACCGTTCATGAAATAACTCCTGAGGATTCATGCAGATGCATGATTATCAGTGTTAATTGTCTGTGTTTCCCTCAGTTGCGGTGCTGTTCCAGGGCTCTGGCCAGACCAGCTTCCGTGTCGGTGTTCAGCAGGCCTGAGGTTCAGAGCCTACAGGTGAGGCTCCGCTGTGTGGATCCGAGTCCCGTGCTTCTGCGCTCGCTGCCTGCGATGCTGACAGCTCCTCCTGGGATGGAGGAGTTAGTTTGTGTATCAGGAGGGTGGCTAGTGCAGGGACGTGGCTTCTAGCCCAGCTTGGCATGCTTGGCTGGTCTTGCTCCGCCTTGAGGAGAGGATAAATGGGATTTGTGTTCTATTAAACTATCACACTTGCAATTCAAAGTGGTTTTTTTCTGCTGTATCCCACAGCCAGACGGCGTTTCTCACCAGCTGACCCGCCGCGAGTTCCAAACTAGCGCTGTTTCCAGGGATATTGACACTGCTGCGAAGTTCATCGGTGCCGGCGCTGCCACGGTCGGGGTGGCGGGTTCAGGAGCCGGCATCGGGACAGTGTTTGGCAGCTTGATCATCGGCTACGCCAGGTAAGCGAGATGCCAGGCTGGCCCCTTCTCCCAGCACTAAATTGAACGGATGAGTAGAGCTTTCCCTAGAATATGCATCCAGCTCTAGGTGATGAACATGAGCAGATCCTGCATTGAAATGCAGCATCCTCCTTGGAGTATGAAGGGGTTATTATAATCCATTGTTCTATTAAAACAAATAAAGCTGCTGAGGTGTTTGAATCCACCCTGTCCTGGCTTCCAAAGCACGTGGCTGCTCCCTGGAGCTCTGCCTGCCTCTGGAAGCTCTGGGTGTCAGAGGCAGCGGTTCCTCAGCACTGCCAGGGTGGGCGAAACTGGCCCACAGGGTTCCACGTGGTGGATCACTGCAGGCAGGGAACTGGGACAGCTGGAGCATTCCATGAGACTGCTCTGTGCTCCAAAACCTTGTATGACATAATCCCAGTGTTCTGCGATCTGGGGAATGGTTTGGGGCTTTGTTCTCACTGTGGATCTGTTTTTTTTCCTCCTCTTTGTCCCCCCTCGGACGATGCTCAGGAATCCGTCTCTCAAGCAGCAGCTCTTCTCCTATGCCATCCTGGGCTTCGCCCTCTCCGAGGCCATGGGTCTCTTCTGTTTGATGGTGGCATTCCTCATCCTCTTCGCTATGTGACAACTTCTGGGCCTGGCTGCAGTTTCCACCAATCTGTCCTGTGCGGTTTGAGTCTGCTTCCATCAGAGCCTTCCAGACTGACAATTAAAGAAAAGATTTCTCTAAGTAAACTAGTGGCTTCACTTTTTTTTTTTTCTTTATTTCTTCATTTTTTGCTCATGTTGTGGGCCAGTGGCAGAGGGACCTTGGGGAAATCACTGAGGGGGATGTCCTAGTCGTGGGGGGTACCTGCTGGTAAAGGAGAAGGGGACTTGGAAATGGTGAAAGGAGGAGGGGGAAGCTACTCGTATTTTGGGGAGATAAAAAATGAGGGCCTTGAACAGCTCAAGTCTGTGCAAGAATCCTTAATGCACATTGCCCTGCTAAAGCAAATGCTTTCTGATGAGCTGGCAGGTATAGTTTTGCACATCTACTATGGTGGAAAATACTCTGCCACCTGTTTTTCCTCACCTGGAAGACTGTGCGGGGTGCAGGTGAGTGTGCTTGGCAGTGTTAAGGGTGTTTGCGTCACTGTGACCAGGGAGCACAGAGGGTGCGTGTGCTGCCCAGCGTCTGCATCCTCCATTTCCACCCAGAAGAGCTGGTTTTGAGGCCACACAATCCTCGTGCCCCCTCAAAGTGTCACTTCCCATGAAGAACTGCAGCTGGGTTATATTTCTCCCGTCCAGCTGTTTCAGGGACTGGAGGATGCAGGGAGCAGCAGGTTTAAAACCTGACTGGGGTCTTGGATTCTGGGGTGAGGCAGCTTCAGGAGGGCAAGCGCTGAGGGACCTCCTCTCATGATCTGCTTTAGGTAATTGAATTAACACAGCTACTCCGTGCCCTTAAAGCCCCTGCTGCACGGCTGTGACCTCTCTGGGGCTTAGGAGACCGTGCAAGAACCACTCTCTTCAAATGGAAGAGCTGCCTACACCCTGTGAGGGGAAGGGACAAAGACAGAGAAGGTTTGGGTCTTAAAAACCTGCCCCTGAGACTTGGAGAAGCAAAACCGAGCTCGAGGGAGGCTCGCTGGAAGCAGAGATGAAGGATCCTAGGAAGGCTGTGTCCCCCCTGGGCAGCTCGGGGTGCTGTTTGCAGGCTGCTGCTGTTGGTGCATTGAGTGCTCGATGCCTGTCACCTCAGGGGAAGAGACCTGCACCCAGGCTACTCACGTTTATTCTCCATAATGCTGTGGAGCTGTGCAGAAACGACATGGCTTGTCACATCCCCGGGGGAAGAGAAGGGACCTTGGACTTTGAATCGTTCACTTGAGTTGGATGTGGCTGTTGCGGGCGCCTCGGGCAGGGTGCAATGTCATAGAATCCTGGAATGGTTTGGGTTGGAAGGGGCCTCAAAGCCTGTCCAGTTCCAGCCCTGCCATAGGCAGGGACACCTCCCACTGGATCAGGCTGGAGATTCCTCCGTGTGGGCCGTGGAGCAGCCACAACCTGCGGCTCCCACCAGCGAGTTGCTGCTTCACAGAATCTCACAGAATCGCTAGGTTGGAAAAGACCCACAGGATCATCGAGTCCAACCATTCCTATCAATCACTAAGCTGTGCCTCTCAGCACCTCAATAACATTTCTCAAAAAATCTTTTTTACTGAAGAAGGAAAGAAACGTAAGTCACTTTTATTTGCAATGTTTAGTACTTGGTATTTAGAAGATTTCCAGGCTAAGCATACTAAGTTTAAGCAGTGAGACCTTCAGGTGGAGATTTCAGAGAGGAGAAAAGAGAAGCCACGTTGTATAGGTGGAAGGAGCTCATGAATAAGAATGTAGGAGAAATGAAGAAACATCTCCATGAAAGGATATAGTGAAAATGATGCGAAGAAAACGAAGATAGAATCCTAAGACAGAAAACAATCCTTAGAGGAGAAATGAATGAGCCAGACAAGAAGGATTTAAGTGAAGTTCCAGGAAGGCAGGATGCTGTGGCAGATTCAGGGGCAGTTTTCCTCACCACTATACGCTGTCCCACAGCAACTCCTACAGATGTAGAATCTGAGCTTTAAAATCCTTACTTGTATCAGAAGTACTTTAATATCTGTTGGACTTCCAGCTGGCTTACTTGAGTAGATATTTCAAGGAGTAAGTCCTTAAGGTTTAAATTTTTCCACGGCTAAGCTATTATCTTTCAAACCAGGCTCTAAAGCCCAGTGTACATTTATGTTGCCATTTAAATGAGAAACAATAATATATTATACAGTATGAATAGCTTAGTATTTGATAGGAATGGTTGGACTCGATGATCCGATGGGTCTTTTCCAACCTGGTGATTCTATGAATGTTATACTTAATGAGCTATATTTTCTACCTTTCCCACTTTCCCACCTTTTCCACAGCTCCGGGGAGGCTCTTTCCCTTCCCGGCCTCGGGGAGGGCCTCGGGAGTCGCCTGCGGCCCGTGCGGCTCCGCTCCCCAATTCCGCTTTTTCCACCCCAAAAAGCCCCAAACCAGCCGTTTCGCCGCCTCCGGCCCGCTAGTCCTCCACGACAGCAGGGACGCTCTAGCCTGCCACGACGCGTCTCTATGGAAGGACCCATGACACTCTATGGTGGTTGGGGGGGAGCCTGCGCCGGTAGCAGAGGGGGAAGAGGGGCGGCGCCGCTCTGGCCGGCGCTCTGTGGTGGAGGCGCGGGGCGGGGGCCGCTCTGCGCGGCGGACTCTGTGGTGCGGAGTCCCGGAAGCGGCGGGCGGGCGCGCAATGGCGGAGAGCCCGGCGGCCGAGGAGGCGGCCCCGGCGGCGGCGGCGGCGGCGGCGGTGCTGGCGGCGGGGAGCGGCGGCACCGCCCCGCCCGGCGCCGCGGGGACCCCCGGCGTCTTCATCCCCGCCGAGCTATGGGCGGCGGCGGGCTTCGGCGCTGCCTCCCCCGGTACCGGCCCGGGGAGCGGCGGTGGAGGCGGCGGGGGGGCCCCGATCGCAGCGGCCGCGGCCGCGGCGGGGGCCGCGCTGCTCACGCACTCCGCTTTCTGGGACCCTACCGTCAGCGGCGACTGGGACAGCGAGCGGCCCAGCCCCGCCTGCCTCCTGCGCATCAAACGGTGAGAGCGCGGCCCGGCAGCCCCCCGGGGCCTCGACCGGGCGGAGGCGCCTGGGCCTCATCCCCCGCCTGCCGCCCCGCACACCGGCCCCGGACCCCGGGTTCGGGCCTGAGGGCAGGGCCAGCCACCCCCCACGTGCCCCAGGGCTTTCTTGGGGACACACCTGGTATCCCCCCTCCATACCCTGGGAATCTCCTGAGGCCAGATATGTGCCCCCAGACTAACCCCGGGGACAGACTCGGGCCTTCCCAGCGCCCCAAGTCTCTCCTGGGGACAGATTCATGCTCCCAAGCTTCCCTGGGGACTGACTTGCTATGTTCCCTCCATGCCCTGGGACTCTGCTGGGGACAGATCTGTGCCCCGGGACTCTCCTGGGACAGACCCGGTCCCCTGCCGTGCTCCGGGGCTCTCCTAGGTTTGGGCCAGGAGAACAGGGCTGGTATCCCCCTCCGTGCTCTGAGAATCTCCTGGAGGCAGAACCGGCTCCTTTCAGTGCCCTAGAGCTGTCCTGGGGACAACCCTGCGCTCCAAAGCTTGCCAGGGGACGGACCTGCTACCCCCCCACTATTTCCTGGGCTTCTCCTGGGGACAGATCTGCGCTCTCGGACTCTCTCAGGGACAGACTCATGCCCTAGGACTCCCCTTGCCCAGGTGCTTGGGTGAAGCTGGAGCCTCGCACCTCACCTGCCCTGGAGCTGGTTCCTCCCACACCACCATCCGGGGTCTCTCTTCATCTGCTGGCGCTGGTGCCTTTTCCAGCAGAGCTCCTTGGCTCATGACTCCAGTCCTCCCCTCGGGATCTGTGGTTGCTCCTCTGAGGCGTTGCTGTTAACTGCGGAGGGGAGGAGGCTCCTCAATCCCCACCGGCGGTCTAGGCCAGATCTTTTTCCAAGACCTGCCTGTTGGGAATGCTCCTTCTTCCCACCTGTGACTCACCTGTGTGACTGCCCCAGCGCTTTGAAGGATCATCTGGCTGAAGGGCAAGTCGATCGCCTTGGATGTAACCGGCGACGCGCTCTGCTATTGCTAGAAACGCTGGCGACGCTCCAGCGAGCTCTTCCTCTTCCTTTGGAGCAAGTATCCCTGCCTGCCAGGCTCTTGCTCATCCTTGTTCTGGAGCTTGTAGAACGCCTTCCAAAGGCGGCTCCAGATACTTGGGCGCGTTCCAATCCAAATGCCAGAAGCGGTCACTGCGTAGCGGCAGGTGGGAAGGCGAGACTCTGTTCTAGCCCTGAAACCTCTCTGAACTCCAATTCCTTCCGAAGTGGGAAGATCGAGTGGGAGCTTGTGGAGCTCAGCGATAAGGGAAGGGAGGTTTTTTGGTGATGGAAGTAAACGGGAGCCACTCGGTGTATCTGTAACTGCAAGGAGTTGTAGGGGATTTGTTATTTTCAGTTCATTTAGTCCACACTCCTAAGAGAACAAGGCCATTGTGATCCAGTCTGTGCATCCTAACTGCTCTTGAGCTCGCCGTCCGCTTAAACCCAGCTCTGCCAGAGCAGTTGCGTTCTGAGGCAGATGAGTCCAGAATGTTTGGGAAAAACAATGGCTGCAAGCAGGAAAGGGATCTTGTAAACAGTATGAGAGTGGAGAAGGAAAACATGGGGTAGGAAAGTCACCATTTAACATCAAAATGCACCTCAGAGAGCGTTTGAATAGCTACTTCCCATTTGTGGTTGAAGCTTTGTATGCTGGAGCCGACCTGTGATAAAATAGGAGGCAGCAGATAGTCAAGGTGCACGCTGTCTGATGCATTGTGTGTCTATTCACGCAATGCTGCTGGTGCTCCTGAAATGCCTCAGCAGTTTTTGGAGAAGATTTGAAAGAGCTCAGCCAGAAAACAGTCAGAGGGGAAAGGAAAATGTCCAGGTCATTAGGAGTTGCGAGCTCCCGTCTTAAATATCTGTCCCTTTGCATCTGTGCACACCTGGAACATTCTGTGCCTCCAGGACACCAAGGGAGATCTTGACTAATTCCTGTTTCCTTTGTTCAGGGATATCATGTCCATTTACAAGGAGCCGCCCCCGGGAATGTTCGTTGTGCCTGATCCCCACGACATGACCAAGGTAAGGGAGGATTTGGAGCTGGTTCCGCTCCCTGCTTCTCTGTGTGGTGCTGTGATGGCTGCTATGAGGGTTTGCCTGGACGGAGTGTTTGGTTAATGCTTTGCGAGAAGTCGGCGTGAGCCTTGCCAGAGCGTAACGAGGTGCTGGTTTTCTCGGTGACAGTGGCGTGGGCTGTTTGGAATGGGAGGTGGTTCCTGAGAAAACTGGCTCTGTGGGGAGATACCATCACAGGGATCCGAGGAGCTTCTATGGATAAAGCTAGCTCTGCTTTAGAGGCCCTGTGGGGTGTGGATCCAGCCCGATTCAGCCTGCAAATGCTAGGAAACAGTCAATGGAGCAGCTCAAAGGGCTTTCTCCATGGAAAGCTGGTGGCTGGGGGGATGCTTCTCAGACAGGCTGGAAATGGGATGTCCATTAGGGACAAGCAGTGCTGTGATCTGCACGTGGGTATGGGAGATGTGTAATTGCTGTGAGCTGATCCAGAGCCGTGTCCCTGTGCCTGGGCCCTGTCCCGCTGCCGAGCTGCCCAGAGGGTTCTCCCAGGTACTGTCCCACACAGCCACTCCCACCACATCACCTCCTGCAGCCCTGCTCCCTAGGGACACAGGCACGGCTAGGGGCTCTCCTGCTGGCTCTTGGGGTTTTCCAGGACAGGGAGTTTCAGATTATGTCAGTGAGGAGGCAGGGGTTGCTCAAACAGTGCTCAGGATCCTTTTTTTTGGCTGGTGCTGCCCGGTTCAGCTGGGCTGGCTTCCAAGAGCGCTCTGTGTGTGTGTGTGTGTGAGGCTGCTTGGATTTTTCCCTGCTGCACACTTCTCCCACCCCTCTGCCAAACGTGGCGTTGCCCACATTCCTCCAAATTCCCCCTGCATGACTTGGAGCCCCTGGGATTTTGGAGATGGCGCAAAGGGAGTTGTCTCTGCAGAGCCCACTTCCACCTGGGGCACTGGGCTGCTTCCCACTCCCACCTGGGGCACTGCCCCTTGGCAGAAACATGGGTTTGAGCAACAGCAGCCTTGGGGCTTTTGGCTGAAATCCTGGGGAAGCTTCCTTAAAAGCCCAGAGGGAGCAGATTCCCTGGTACACAATTGGGATCTTTGAGGCTAATTAGCAACAGAGAGAATAGGGTCTTAATTTCAGATCCTGGCAGAGGAAATGGAGCGATTGGTTTCTACAGGACCAAATCAGCACAAGCCTCAAAATCCAGATGTGCTCCCGTTCCGGCAGAAATTCTGAATTTTTGTCTTTCTAAAATTAGATATTTTTTTTTTCATATTTGAAATCTTATTTTGTTTTTAAGCAGCGCTCACAGCTGAGCTGCGATTCGGGCTGGGTTGGACTCTGTAGCGATGTAGGGGAGGCAGCTGCCGTGGCCTCCGGCCAAACCTCGCGCTGCAAACCTGCTTTGCGCATGGACGTGGTGGAGGGGCGAGAAGAGTGCAGCAGCAGCGGCTCCGGCTGCCTAGGGAAGGAGGGAGGGTTCCGTGTGCCCCACACGTGGCATTTGCTTGTGGGAGATATGGCCTCTGCGCTGCCTGGGTCGGTTTTATTTGAGGATTGGAGGGTGCTGCACAGTTTTGAAGTGGTGCGCAAGATGGGCTTTTGTTTTCCAGATTCATGCATTGATCACAGGCCCATTTGACACGCCTTATGAAGGGGGTTTCTTCTTGTTCCTGTTTCGCTGTCCTCCAGATTATCCCATCCACCCACCAAGGGTCAAACTGATGACAACGGGAAATAACACAGTGAGGTTTAACCCCAACTTCTACCGCAATGGGAAAGTCTGCCTGAGTATCCTGGGGTAAGAGGAGACTTTGGCTGTTTCGGTGGGAATTCCGGAGGTGGCTTCAGGCAGCATTCTGCCTCGCGCATCCTTCTTGGCGTGTTGTGGCCTGATCTTGCCCCAGAACCGTGCTTGGATGCACCTTTACTCTTCTGTGAAGCTGTGTGCAGAAGCCGAGCTGTAAAGCAGCACAAATTCCTGCAATAAGAGTCTGACTAATTTGTCAGAGCACCTGGGGAGGGGGCAGGGGAAGCGCAGAGTCCAGCGGGTGCTGCTGCGTGTCTCCTGCTTCCCCTGGTGAAGCCTCAGCCCCAGCGCTGCTTTTCTTTTGCTGCTGCACTTTGCAGCCTACTCTGTGATGTTGTTTGAGTGTAGGGTTTTGCGGTTTCTCTCTCTGTGTGGGTTTAAAAATAAATAAATAACATTAAAAGCCACAGAGAACTTCCTTGAGAGCCCTTTGACTGCCCTGGGCCTCCATCTACACTCAGGACTTGGGGCTGAGCGAGCGTGCAAGGATTTACAGGTGCTGCTCCCTTGCTGCCTTTTCAAACAGGCTCTGCTGCCAATGCTTATTCTCCTGCGAGGTTTTTATAGGTGTGTGAGTCTGAGGTGATGAAACGGCTCTTGCGGAGCAGCCCTGGCCATGGTGGGAGAGTCTCAGCGCTGGTGGGGAGGTGAATTGTACTGGGAGACACCTTCCTGGTCCAGCAAGTTGGATGCCAACTCCTGCAAAGCATTGAGGTGTGTAGGGAACATCCGTATCCCCAGGGTCAGAATGCCTGGTGGCTCCCATGTGAGCTTCTCTTGCTGCTGTACCCCTGGCGTGGCAGGTGAATTATTGACAAGCGAACAAAGAACCTTGGCCTCAGCTGAAATGGGAAGCACGGAGAGAGCTGTAAGTGAAAGGATTTAGGGAGAGCATATGTGGGTCAGCACATCCTTGTTCGGCTCACAGGGAGGCAGGTCTGTATCTGGAACTCGGATATTAAGGGCAAGCGGCAGAACAGCTTTTACTGCCCCTGCTGCTCTGCGCAAAGGGTTTTGCTACCCCGTGTGTGTGAAACGAGCACCTTGTTGCCACAGCAGAGCATCCTTCAGTGCCTCTGACAGCAGTCCTTGTGCTGTGACTGTGTCACAGTCTGCGCAAGTGATGCTCTTGTTTGAGTCCAGAAAATCAGATTTCAGTTTAGAGTTGGTGGTTTTGACGTAGGGTGGTGCTAGTGGCTAGTGCTGCTCCGACAGCAGCCGTAGCTTTATGGTGCCCTGTAAAGTGCTTGGGAATGTTCCTTTTCCTCAGCTCCTGTGTGTGGTACCGGCTCCTCTTGTCTTGCTTGAGCTATGGCTCTCACTTGGTAGGGGGAATTAACTGCTTTGACCCCGAGTACATTCCCAGTGTCCAGTGCTTTCTGTATCTGTAGCAGCTCTCTCCTCCTGTCACATTTCTACGAGGTACAGACATGGTTTCCCAAGCATTCTGGTCTGTGGTGGTTGAGGGATGGTGCTCACTGGGCCAGACCTATGTTGTTAATTGATACTTTGCTGTTTTAATGCCTCAGCACCTGGACCGGGCCGGCATGGAGCCCTGCACAGAGCATCTCCTCAGTCCTCATCTCCATCCAGTCTCTGATGACTGAGAACCCTTACCACAACGAACCCGGCTTTGAGCAGGTGAGAGATTTGAGGTGGGTCCTCTCTGGCTCTGCAGCTCTTTGTCTTCTCCCTTCACACCTTGCTCCTGGTGGCAAGTCCCATCCAGGAATGGGGACAAAAGCAGGTTAAGTCCTTGGCTCTGCCTCCAGTCCGAACTTGAGGGGGAGTTGCAAGTCAGCTCTGAACCACAGGCTGCGTAGCTCGTGTATGGGTAGGGGAACAGAAGAACCAGAGGCATTCCAGAAGTTACTGGGGAGATGGGAAGTCTCTGTTTCTCTGCTACATGGCTCCTGAGGTTACTTCCTTGGGATGTGTGGTCACCCAAGAGCCAAACCGCTTAGGTTTACATGATCTCCAGCATCTTGGAGAGAGGTGGGTTTCCATGCTGACTTTATAGTTGACCTTTCTCCACAGCCGTGAGAGCCTGAAACTTTGGAGAGGTGTGAAATCTTGCTAGCTTTTCATTTGCGGTGTGAATTAGCTCAGCGTACGCTGAACATGCAGTGCTGTAGGGGTTTTGTGCACAGTGAATTTCGTTGGGCCCAGGAGGGAGAGACAAGAGCCATTGCAGTCGCGTGGACTCACTGGTCCAAATTCCATTTCCAGGAGAGGCACCCCGGGGACAGCAAGAACTATAACGAGTGCATTCGGCACGAGACCATCCGGGTGGCGGTGTGTGACATGCTGGAAGGAAAGTGTCCCTGTCCTGAGCCGTTACGGTATGGAAAGGGGGCATGGAGGGAGCACAGCAAAGTGGGTGTGGAGAAGCAGAATAAAGTTCAGTGGCTGCCCTTCCTCAAATCCCAAGAGTTGCTGCGGGGAAGAGCAAGACTTTAACTCTGCCTGGTGCAGCCGAGAGCTGTTTTGTTCCCCTGCAGTGGCTGCATCTGTGGTGCCCACGCGCTGTGCCCTGACAAAGGCTGCGTTAATGCGCACAACGCGTGCGTCTTCTGCCCCGTGTTTGGGTACAAACGTGCCTTGTTTTATGGAGGGGGAAAAACCCTCGGAGGGAGGGGAGCACAACTGTTGGGGAAACACGTGCAGGATCTCCAGCTGCGGGTGCTGTGGGTTGTTTTGCTCTGCACCCAGCCTCGCTGTGCCCTGTGAGGTGGAACTTGGAGCTCAGGGAGATGGGGTGGCCCTTGACGTGTGACCGCTGTAACTCTGTCATTGTGTGCTAACTCTTTGCTCTCTCTTGCGTTCAGGGGTGTAATGGAGAAATCCTTCATGGAGTACTACGACTTCTATGAAGGGGTGTGTAAAGAGAGACTTTATCTCCAAGGACAGACGATGCAGGTGGGTGGCAAACAATGTTCTTGCCGATAACACACTGCCCAAAGTAAGGGTATGTGGTTGGTGACAAATAACAGCGTGTGGCACCTAGAGGTACAGGGGGTGCCTCTGGATCTTTTCTATGAACTGTGTATTCTGACTTTGAATCATGAAACTGAGACCTGAGATGTTCCTGTGGGTACAACGTGGCCTTCACCCAGTTCAGAGTATGCACACAACATTTCCAGGACTATTTGATTTCTGAACACTGACCCCGAGTGGCTCTCCAGGTGAGCAGGTTCTTCTTCCAATGGTGGAACAAGTACTGTTTGCTTTTGTGTGGATTTGGTGTCAGCAGAGATGGCACATGCAGGTTGTCCAGTGCTGGTGGCAACTCGGCTCCAGAGCAGCGTTTTCCTGTTGGGACACTGGCAGAATTTCTCTCTCTCTGAGGTTCCTTTGCTCACAAAACAGAGAGAAATTGTTCTCTGCTGCTCCCTGTTCTGTCAGATGAAGTTGGAAGTAGCTGAGTCAAAAGGTACTGAGAGAGGAGGAGGTGAGGAGGAGTGAGAATCCGGCAGACACATCCGGACTGGAATACAGGGTGGAATACAGGAGCTCTGGAGTGCAGGAGCTGGTTTCTGCAGGAAAGCAGACTTCAAAGAATAGATTGCCAAGCTTTTTACATATGAACAGACGTGTCTGCCTCCCTCACCAGCCAGCTCTCCTCTGACTCATTGAGAAAATCCACTGCTAGGAAATTATGGAGGTTGTTGATTTAATGCTCCTGTGTCTCTGAGCCCTGTTTTCCTGTCAGTGCTGTCACTTGCTGTGTAATTCATAAATGGAAAGCACTCCCAAAGCAGGAGAATCCCTGGAGTGAGGAATTCCCACAAGGCAGGGCTGTGTCTGACTTACAGTGCAGAGAGAGTGGCCCTATCAGCTGTGGCCCTTGATTTAAAATGAGAGTGTTGATGCTTTGCTTTGGAAGGGGTCTGTAGCAGCAAGACAAAGCGTGCTCAAGCCTTCAGCCTCTGGATTTTAGGGGCTTTCATTTGTAATGTCTTCTCTGTCTCCTTGGAGAGGGCCTGGGACCAATTCTTTGGGACAGTTTACTTCTGAAAGCTGTCAGTAGAAACCCAAGCCCTGTCTGCTTGGCCTTCCATCAGGTTTTGAAGTTTGCTTGGGCTCCTCAGGTTTCCCGAAAGAGATTACGAACAGAAATTATCTTCGGCCCCTGCCATGACAGTGGGAAGTTCGGGGGCCTCTCCATCGTGAGATGGGATTGAACCATTAAGTCTTGGACCATTTGTTGCTCAGTTATTGTGCAGCCTTCTCCTTTCTACCTCTTGCCAGAGAGATAATGGTCTCTCTTAACAGGCTTATCCATGGTTTTCTTCCAGGATCCTTTTGGTGAAAAGCGAGGCCACTTTGACTATCAGTCCCTATTAGTGCGTTTGCAAGGCATCCGGCAGAAGGTGCAAGAGAAACACCAGCAGGAGAACACAGAAATAGACTCTGAGAGCAGCTCTTCCGAGACAGAGACAGACACTCAGGGCTGCTCTAAAGCCTAGAGCTGCATTAACCGTGGAGAGGCCAAGCTGCGGGGATGTTCCATCTTCGCAGGCCTGAGTATCCCTGACAGACTGGACAACCAAACCAACGCCAGAGCCGAGGAAACGGCGGGGCGCCTCCTGCCTCCTTTCGCTGCTCTGGGGGAGAAGACTCCACGCTAGACAAAGCCAAGCTTGTGGCAGGCTACTCTCAAAAGGTACTTAACTGTGCTAGAAAGCGGAGCATGTGGCACCAGGTTATTTTTTTGGAAACACCTACACTGGTTGGTTTTTCTTTTCCCTTTTCTCCATTTGATTAAAGAATGAGAACTAGACTGCGAATCCTCTTTACAGCTGTTCTGTTCCTGGAGAGCGAGCCCTTCCCTGGGGCCGTGCTGAACGGGGAGCTGTGGGAGAGCTGTGATGAGTGCAGGGCGTGACAGGCGAAGGCTTTTTGTGCAGGTTGGGAGGGACGGAGCCCATCTACCTGATGTGTTTCTTCTAGACACTGTTCTAGACAGACCAAAGATAAAGAGCAGTGGTGGAATCTGGGCTCCTCTCTGAAAGCTTTACTCAAGCCCTGGGTGACTTTGTCTACTGAGACTTCAGGTGCAAAGGGGCAGATGAGAGTTGGAAACTGCAGGAATCCAGAAGTTGAGGGCAGGTGGTGTTATCATCCTGGAATTTTGGGGAAGGGAGGCTGAGGAAATCATTGGTCAGAGTTGGGGGAGCGCTGAAAAATAAGTTTGTGTATTTTTTCTTTTAAGGTGTTGATTTGAATTTAACATTCTAGAAATACCTTATTGTGGCTGCTCTGAACAAGGCTGGTTTGTTCCATTTACTGACATTCTCTTTGCTTTCCACCTTTACTCGGTGCAGTAATTTATTTTCCTCCCTTCCTCCTGCACCCTGCTCCTCCCTGCTCCCCTGATCCATCAGAACAGAATGGAGCGCTAGGATAAGGGGAGTGAGGAAGCTACATAAGCCTCTGGGCATACGCCTTGCTACTGACAAATTCCTTTGCCTGTTCCATTAACCCTGCGGGGCTTAGGAGGCTTTAGGCAGCGGGTTCTCCTGGTGAGTGGAGTGAGGCCAGCGCTCAGGGAGAGGGATCCGCTGGCTGCCAGAGTCATTGCACCAAGGATGTACTTGGTGTCACTTGGGTGGAGGTGAAATTCCCAGCTTCTCTGGTGGTGACTGATTGGAGCAGTGTAATATTTTGTTGATAAAGAGCTTAATCCACTTTCTTTTTTTAATTATTGTTATGGGAACTTTGATAGGAAGCTAAGCACGAAGTTGCACATTGTCCTGCCCCCTCCCTATTTCCTTACACACCTTCCCACCGGCGCAAGCCTGTTTTGGACTCCTCGTGGAGGTGGGAGAACGTCCAACTCAGTCAGCTTTGTTCTAAAAAAAGCAGAGAAGGGGGCCAGAAGGCCCTTGCCATGTGCTGCACACAAGGCATCGTCCCATGTGTCACTGAGTTCAGGCTCTGATTTATATCAATGCCTGCAGAACTCGGGAGCCTGCACGCTGCTGCCTGAGAAACTCTAAAAAGCTGGAAGGTGGAAACATTTCTGAATTGTTAAGGTGCCCTTTAACAACTTGAGAACCTTTTTTACTCCTTCCCCTGGGTCTGTCCTTGCCTTGATTTAGACTTAACCCCTGTCTTCCCTCGAGGGAAGGCTGAGCTTACATAGGACTCACTTGACACATCCAGATGAGAGTAACTAGAGCAGCGCTCACTGGGAACAGAGGCTGTAGCAGGGTCTCCCGGGAAGCCCCGAGCTGCCCGCTCCGTTACCACCTCCGATCCCTTTGTAAACGTCGCGTTGTTTTTTCACCATTCGGTAGCGTTGTGGGTAGAACTGTGACTCCGCTGCCTTCCCGAGGCAGAGCCTGTTCTGAAACCCGTGTGTGATGCATGTGGCGTTAGCATCCACCGATCCGACCGAGCAAGAAAATGCCTTACTGTGGACTCTCCTCACCTGACTCGCATGTGGCTGTAACAGAGAAGCATTGGTTTTATAGCTCTAACGTCTGTCCTGCCATTTCTGAATGTTTCCAAGTGACAATCCTGAAACGACTGCTCTAGGCAGAGATGTTTTAGCAACAGATTTTTAGACCTAATCGAGTTGAAAATATATGCACAAGAGTCACTCTAAGATACCTTGTTTATATACTATTGTACATAAGATTTTTTTTTTTTTTTTGTGCAATAAAGTTTGTTTTGGCAGAATCCAGACTGTGGTGGCTCCTTAGCGGAACAACGGCTGAGACTCAGAGCAGAAAGCACTACAGAGCAGCTCCTCAGTGTAACTCCTGGCTCCGGGATCCTTTAGCCAGAGTCCCTCTTGCACCCTCCAAGGCTGCAGTCACACTAGCAGCATAGATAACTTTCCTCTTGCTGTGACGAGGTCATTAGTTGTCTGGTGAGTGGCATTTCCACCCACAACAGAGGAGAAAATGCAGAGGTAAGCGAGTATGGAAGTTGGTCCTGTTAAACTTTTCAGACTCTAGAGACTTCTAACGAAACTTTTATTTGGAGTCCGCTGTCCCTGTGTTTCTGATACGCAACAACCTCGCAGGAAGGGCTAGACCCAGGCGCAGCACACAGCAGTCAGGGTATCGCCTCCTTGGCTTCCTCCGGAGTGACTTCCTGGGAGTACAGCTCGGTAAAGAGAGCAGGCAGCCAGTACTGAGGTTCTCCTGCTGCCTGTGTGTCCAGCCAGGCCATTCCCTCCTTCAGCAAGTGTTCCTGTACAAACAGAGCAGAAACTGTGAGCAGAACTTAACTAAACAGGAATCATAGAATCACCAGGTTGGAAGAGACCCACCGGATCATCGAGTCCAACCATTTCCATCAATCACTAAACCATGTCCCTTAGCACCTTGTCCACCTGTCCCTTAAACCCCTCCGGGGAAGGGGACTCAACCCCCTCCCTGGGCAGCCTCTGCCAGTGCCCAATGACCCTTTCTGGGAAAAATTTTCCTAATGTTCAGCCTGAACCTCCCCTGGCGGAGCTTGAGGCCATTCCCTCTTGTCCTGTCCCCTGTCACCTGGGAGAAGAGCCCAGCTCCCTCCTCTCCACAACCTCCTTTCAGGGAGTTGGAGAGAGCAATGAGGTCTCCCCTCAGCCTCCTCTTCTCCAGGCTAAGATGTTGGAAGATGATGGAAGATGAAGGGAAGTCACAGCACAGGCCTGACCTCACATTTATTCTGGGATATGGGAGGTGTAGAACTTGGGCTGCAGTAATTTTTACTCAGCTGGGAGAACTACAGTTCAGACACCCAGCCGTGCATGTTTAGGACCTGAGCTAGCAAGATTCCTGTTTTAATGGATATTAGTGAAGTCACAGGAATATCTGTGGCTTCTGAGGTTCTGTGTTCCTCAACCTATGTTTGCAGAGCGTGCACTCTTTGGTTTTCATGCTAGCTCAGGGTCCCCTGGGCGCGCTGGGGTAACGCAAAACGACAGCGTTAAGAGTCACATATCCAGGGTCAGCCTATATCAGCCACAGTAACACAGCCCCAGCGCTGGCCGTAGGGCTCCACAGTCCCCGACCTCCATCACACAAGAGACCTCCGGACATACCAGCACCTGCTTTGCGCGTTCCGTCTCCCACTTCAGACTGGACTTGATCTCACCAACTGTTACGTAGCCGTTTTTCTGAAATGAGAGAAAATACACTGCATGGAAAAGGCTGCTCGGGAAAGTGGTGGAGTTCCCATCCCTGGAGGGGTTAAAAAGCCCTGGGGATGTGCTGCTAAGGGACATGGTTTAGTGGTGGAGCTGTCAGCGTTGAGCTTATGGTCGGACTCAGTGACCTTAAAGGTCTTTTCAAACCTAAACTGTGATTCTCTCTGCTTATAGTCAAGGCTTCAAGCCACAGTTTAGAAGAGTGTGGACAGTTGTGCCCCCATGCCTGGTCTGATCACAGTTCACTGTTGTGGGAAGCCATGAGGGCGATTGTATTTTGAGATCTCCTGACCTAGTACCTCTGCCAGCTGCAGGACAACTGTGTGATCCATGTTCAGTTCGGCTGGTACAGACTGGATCAGATACGTTCCACCAACAGGGATAATCCCAAAGCCACTCCCCAAGACCTTCAGTTTCTTGATTGCACGGAGGAGATCGTCCCTGAGGAGCAGAGGGCAATGCAGAGCTTTAAAGCAGGAGCCTCGCAAACTGCACACTACGCTCTGATAGTGAGGAAGGCTTGAGGTGCAGAAGATCTGAGCAGCACTAGCTCCTCAGAGCTTGCTGCAGTTTTAGTTAATCAACACTGGAAAAAGTCTTTATAAAGTAATTCAGAATTAGCCTGCAGCCGTGTGCCCCTACTGCCTGCTAGACATGGCAGCACCTGAGCTGCAGACGCTGAAGTTTAAGATTCAGTCCCAATTAGTCATCATCATGAGCTGTGTCTTAAAATCTGCTTCCGTAATGACCTGTATCAGCCCCTTCCTTACAGCTCAGGAGAGCACAGCAGCTTCAGCAGCTGGTTCTGCATGGGACAGATTGTCTCCAGCTCAAGGCAACAGCCCTTTGTGCCCCACAGCAAGCTCTCTGCTGCTTTCTGAACTGAAGTCTTTAAATGTGAGTAACACGTAAGTGGCACCATTGCTTAAAGTCAAATTTGGAGTCCAATTAACAGCAGCACTTAAGTGTTGGCTGAGACTAGCCTTTACCCCCACCACGCCATCCCCTGAATGCTCCTCTGTTCGCACACACTCACTGACTGACGTCCTGAGCAAACTTCCCCCTTCCCTTCAGCACCTGCTGGTGAAGTTCCTCCAGTGTTATCAGACCTAGGAATCAGCAAAAGAGGACAGGAAATCATTACTGCACAGCGACAAAACTGCTGCAGCAAGAGCAGTCGAGGGTCTTTGGTGCATTTGCTGCTGGCTCAGCCCTACCCTCCACTTCCAGGCAGCTGCTCATTGTTCCCGAGATGGAGCCTTGGGTGAGATGGGCCCCCACTCCCTCCTGTCCCCAGAACTAACACGGGGCAGTCAGCTGTTCCCTCCTCCCACAAATGGATTGGACTCAGGTTTCAACTGCTTTTGCTGTGGCCCATTCTTGGTCTCAGATTGCCCTTCTGGAGAGGAAAACATCTATCTTTTCATTAGGACTTAGCATCTGTGTTCCAGCTCTTTGGGCTATTGCTGTGACCCTTCAGAGACAACCCGGTAAGGGCCTGAAGCAGTAACTCAGCAGTCTTATACTCCTTTGTGTTTGCCATTGATCCCTGCTCCTTCCCAGGATCCTGCAAGTTACAGTTTTGTTACTCAAAACAGGGCAGGGATGGTTGATTCAGCCAGGGATGCACACCTGGCTGATCCCAAGCAGCAGAGCTGTAACCGTGTAGGAACAGAACAAGTGTTTTTGGGAAAACAAAGACAAAACTGCCATCTCCGTAATCTCTGAATTCTACACTGAGCAGTGCGACTCATTTCCTTATGGAAAGGGCAGCCTCCCATCTGCTGCATCTCTTAGGAACCAGACACAGCAGGATCCTCACCTCCATTCCTGTGTTTCAGAGCCAGGCAAACTTCAACAATCTGCACACCCAGCTCATAGTAAAAGTCTCCAACTCCCAGCATCTCTGACCAGAATCCTTTACCAGCTGCGAAGAAAGGGGAAAGCAATTGGACTATCAGAAAAAACATCCTTCTGTAAGTGGTGCTGAGCAGGCTGCTCACACCCCTCACCGTGCGGACTCAGATCTGTTAATACCAAGGCTTTGATTTTGTTGGCTCCACTTGTTTTTCCCGACCCTGTGATGTAACTAGCACCCAAGCTGACCACACACCAATTCACAAGCCCCAGGGATGGAAATGCCAACAGCTTTCCTCAGCAGAACTTCAGTGTCCCTGCGTGCTGCTTGCAGTGTGATAACAGTGCGGGGAATCCCCAGGCATTAACCCCAGTGCCTGCTCCTCACATGCCAAAGGATCCACTCCGATCGTGGCGCACATATCCTGGAACTGGACTCGGAATTCAGGGTTTTTGCGGATCTCCTGCTTGTGTTTGCTGGCAAACTCCTCTAAGTTGGTCTTAAACATGTCCAGCTGCTTGGACATCTGAAAGAAAATTACAGAAAAGTCTTACCACTCATCTAATGTATTTTTTCCATAAACACAGCCCCCAGCGGGTGCTGAGGGAGCAGAGCCCTCACGGAATGCTGGGCCTCTTTGTGCTGCATGCCTGAGCGTGGATGCTCCTTCAGTCTTAAAGGAAGGAAATAAGATAAAATCACTTGAAATTAGAGTTCTCTACCCTTTTAAGACCGAATTATCACATCACAGCGGAGATGAGAGAAGGCAAAGGGCTGTTCTAATCTGGCTACAAAGGGGAGCAGCGGTTGTGTTGTGATGCATGTGGGGCAGAAATGGACCTAGAGAGGAGGTGATGCTGAGCTCCCAGAGCGAGAACTGCAGCAGTCAGCACAGCTCTGATGGAAAGGCAGCCTGACAGGCAGCACTGTCATCCACGCTGCTCGTGGATCTGCTCCAAGCACCAACGCAGAGAGGGAAATAAATCCCAGGTTTGCAGCTGGGCTCACAACTGTGGCGATTCCCAGGTCAGGGCTGGGTCTCCTACCTGGGCCAGCTGGTCTTCGGCCAGGACCGTCCCTCGCTCCTTGTACTTTGCCTGCAGGCAGAAAACAGGAGGTGGAGACAGTGCTGAAGGGTCACAAACCAAAACTGGCCGAGAGAGGGGCTAATGGAGGACGGATGAAACTGGAGGACCACAGTCCAGTGCCCTGGGCACGCAAGGAGGCTGCACGGGGTACCCCGGCTTTGGAGCAGGGCTGGCACCAGCTGGGCTAGTGGACGTGAGGACACCACCCTGCTCCCTGGACACACACCCCTCACAGCCCTGACACCCCCCTCCTAGGCCTGAGGAGACCCCTCCCTGAGGCCTGACACCCCCCTCCCGGGCCTGAGGAGACCCCTCCCTGAGGCCTGACACCCCCCTCCCGGGCCTGAGGAGACCCCTCCTGGGCCTGAGGAGACCCCTCCCTGAGGCCTGACACTCCCCCTCCTGGGCCTGAGGAGACCCCTCCCTGAGGCGTGACACCCCCCTCCCGGGCCTGAGGAGACCCCTCCCTGAGGCCTGACACCCCCCTCCCGGGCCTGAGGAGACCCCTCCCTGAGGCCTGACACCCCCCTCCCGGGCCTGAGGAGACCCCTCCCTGAGGCGTGACACCCGCCTCCCGGGCCTGAGGAGACTCCTCTCTGAGGCCTGACACCCCCCTCCTAGGCCTGAGGAGACCCCTCCCTGAGGCGTGACACCCCCCTCCCGGGCCTGAGGAGACCCCTCCCTGAGGCCTGACACCCCCCTCCTGGGCCTGAGGAGACCCCTCCCTGAGGCCTGACACCCCCCTCCCGGGCCTGAGGAGACCCCTCCCTGAGGCCTGACACCCCCCTCCTAGGCCTGAGGAGACCCCTCCCTGAGGCGTGACACCTCCCTCCTGGGCCTGAGGAGACCCCTCCCAGGGCCTGACACCCCCCTCCCGGGCTTGACACACCGCCGCCTCTGGGCCTGGCACCACCACAGGGCCCTCGCTCCCTCCGTCTCTCCCGGTCCCGGTGCTCCCCCCACCTCCGCGAGTTTCTTCTTGGCGATAGCGCCCGCGCCCACCCCGCGCCGGTGCATCCCGGCCTCAGCCCCGCCGCGCGCCGCGTGACGTCATAGACTCGCGACGGGCGGCTCCGGCTCACGGCTGGGGGCGTGGCTTGAAATGAAGGCGGCTTCGAATGGGGCGGGGCTTGTTGGGGCGGGGCCAATCTCCCTGCTCCCTCCTCCCCCGGCGTGATGGGGTCCCCAGCGTGGGGACACTGGGGATTGAGAGCGTGGGGGGGCGGGAAATAGGCCTATTTCATGGAATCATAGAATCACCAGGTTGGAAAAGACCCACTGGATCATCAAGTCCAACCATTCCCATCAATCACTAACCCATGTCCCTCAGCACCTCATCCACCCGTCCCTTAAACCCCTCCAGGGAAGGGGACTCAAGCCCCTCCCTGGGCAGCCTCTGACAGTGCCCAATCACCCTTGCCGTGAAAAATTTTTTCTTAATGTTCAGCCTCAACATCCCCTGGTGGATCTTGAGGCCATTCCCTCTCGTCCTGTCCCCTGTCCCTTGGGAGAAGAGCCCAGCTCCCTCCTCTCCACAACCTCCTCTCAGGGAGTTGGAGAGAGCAATGAGGTCTCCCCTCAGCCTCCTCTTCTCCAGCCTAAACACCTCCAGCTCTCTCAGCCGCTCCTCTTGTTCTCCAGCCCCCTCACCAGCTTCGTTGCTCTCTCTGGACTCGCTCCAGAGCCTCAACATCCTTCTTGTGGTGAGGGGCCCAGAACTGACCCCAGGATTCGAGGAGCGGTCTCACCAGTGCCGAGTCCAGAGGGAGAAGAACCTCCCTGGCCCTGCTGTCCACGCCGTGTCTGATCCAAGCCAAGATGCCATCGGCCTTCTTGGCCACTGCTGGCTCATGGTCAGTCGCTCTCAACCAACATCCCCAGGTCCTTCTCCTTCAGGCAGTTTCCAGCCAGACCTCTCCTAGTCTGGAGTTGCCCAGGGTTGTTGTGCCCCAAGTGCAGGACTCAGCATTTGGCCTTGTTAAACCTTCTGCCATTGGTCTCAGCCCAGTTTTCCAGGCTGTTCAGATCCCTTTGGAGCCTCCCGACCCTCCAGCAGATCCACGCTGCCACCCAGCTTAGCATCATCCTTTGGATAGGGCTGACCCTCGAGGTGGAGATAAGCCCCTTTTTGGGGGAGCTGGGTCACCTCTGCGGAAAAGACCTTCCCACCTGGGATGGGATGGGTTATAACCCCCACTGTAGAGTTTCAGTCTCCCCTGGGGAAGGGGAAGGCCCTTGGATGGAGATGAGCCCTTGCTTGAGGTGGGAGGCGGAACCTCAGCAGCTCGGGCTGGACCCCGGGGTGGGTTTTGGCACCATTGGAGTTTGGGTTTCTGCAGCCCCAGCTGAACTTCATTCACCTCCTCCCTGGGCAAACACCTTTCTTTCAGCTGTTGCCCCATGACAAGGTGTAAACTCGTGGAATCAGGGTTGTCGGTGTTGTGGCTCAGCCTAGTGTGACTTGTCAATCTCCTTTGCAACGGCACTGACAGGTTTTTTTTAGCAATTTTTCAATATTGTGTAGTCCACTCCCAAATCAAGGCTTATTGGAGCCCCATCTTAGCTTCAGACCAAACTCTTTATTGCTTGCATCAGCAAAACAGACAACACGCACGGAACAGAGGGAGCGTAAGACGTCCTCCTCCTCCTCCAGTGTCCTGGTAGGGTGGAGAGGGAGCTCCTCGGGCAGGTCCTGGGGTTACGCAGCCCTGACAGAGCAGAAAAGGGGAGAGGAAACATAAATCCCTGTGGCACTATCCTTCACCCCTTTCCCTTTGGTGCTGATGGGAAACGAGGCACAAGTTCTCGCCTCCTCTGCCCTGCAGCCACCTCCAGCACCTTGCCATTCCTTCTTACGGCATGAGGGGCGTCAGAGTCACTGTCTAACCCTAAATTTTGAGAAAAAGCAGCAGCTGCTTCGAGGAGAGAGCTGCAAGGCAGGATTTCCCTGCAGTGTGAGCTCACAGTTGTTTGTCCATGCCGGCTGCTCGCATTGTCTGCCCGAGCTGCGGGGAATTGTCTGTAGCACAGAGCTGCTTCTCATTTCCACCCTACATTTATTCATGGCCAGTTCATCCCTTTTTGTTCTTGTGCCAGCTTTTGCCATTAGCATAAACAGCTATTCCACTCTCTGGGTTTTATAGGTGGTGACTTTGTCTCAGGCTTCGCTTCACTCAGCTCAGTAGAAGATGGGCTCACATTCCCCGAGCCTCTTCAAGGCCCTCCCTGCGCCTTTTGCATCTTGGTTGCTTGTTGTGTTTCTCTCCAAACGCCTCTCACGGCAGTGTACAAAGCATAGAGACGTATTTACCGTGTGCGGTTCGATGAACACCTCTTCTCATTGAAAAGAGGGGAAAAGGATTTCCTAGAATCCTAGAATGGTTTGGGTTGGAAGGGATCTCAAAGCCCATCCAGTTCCAACCCCAGGGACACCTCCCACTGGATCCGGTTGCTCCAAGCCCCATCCAACCTGGCCTTGAACCCCTCCAGGGATGGGGCAGCCACCACCGCTCTGGGCAACCTGTTCCAGGGTCTCCCCACCCTCACAGGAAAACATTTCTCCCCAAGATCTCATCTCAATCTCTTTCAGCTGAAAACCGTTCCCCTCATCCTCTCCCTGCCCTCCCTAACCAAGAGCCCCTCCCCAGCTTTTCTGGAGCCCCTTTCAGTCCTGGAAGCTGCTCTAAGGTCTCCCTAGAGCCTTCTCTTCTCCAGGCTGAACAACCCCAACTCCCTGAGTCTGTCCTCCTACAGGAGGTGCTCCAGCCCTCACATCATCTTGGCCTCTGCAGTTGAATTCAGCCGAGCTGGGCTATGTGAGAGCTCTGGTTTTACTAAAGGAATCCTAAATTCATTGGCCGTGCTCTGCAGCAAGGACCTTTGGGGTCAAGGGCTCGGAAAGGAGCTGTAGGGCTGCTTGTAGCAACGGGAATGGGTAGAAGGGCCACTCACGTTGGTTTGCAGAGATCAGTCGACATCAGCCACGTCAGAAAGTCTGGGTTCAAAACATCCTTCAAATCTTCCAGAGAAGCCAAACTGCAAGAAATGAGCCACACCATGAAGAGAGAGGAGAGGTGAGGATCCATCTGCCGTGTATGATGGCCTCGTGTCCTGATCCCATCAAGTTCTCCGGGATGATTTGCTTTCCTTGACTTCTTGCCTCTGATAAACCCACAAAAAGCTTTCACCTCTGCTTGACACAATGAGCTCTGCACCCAACAGCGCCCTGATCTCAGCGTGTTCGGGCTGCTCAGCAGCGATCGTGTCAGGCTTGGGGGGTGAGAAGGAGCAGCTCGGTGCCCCTCACCCTACTCTCCACCAAGCTCCAACGGCAGCAAAACAAAAGCTGAGAGGAGGTGAAGCAGCATCCACGCTCCCAACTCATTTTGGAACAAGCCTTTGTTCCAAGAGGACTTTCCCCTGCACGTTGCATCTTTTTTTTTTTTTTTTTTTATTTGCAATTAAGCAGATTAAGGGAGACACTAGAAAACATTTTGTTTTTAACGAAGCTGGTCAAGCTGATTAATCTCCACCATCAAAGGTTCCCCCGTCCCCCTCGGGCCCCTCCTTTCCTGGCCAGGTTGGACAAACATCTGTCGGGAGCAGTTTGGGGCTCGCTGATCCTGCCTGGGAGCCGGGGTCAGACGCAGTGACCTCTCGAGAGCCCTGAAAGCCCTCGTTCCTTTGATTTGGTATTTTCAGTGTGACTGGGGATTCTCGGGCTCTGATTTTCCAAATGCCTGGCCCGAGACACCTCTGTGAACCACAACTCTGCTCGTTTCCCCTACCCTGTGGCCTCCCTGCACCCCTATTTCTAAGGCATTTTCATGTAGGAGACAACAAATACCCCTGGAACCTTGTGCTGGGTGACCATCTGTGACTCCCTGCAGTTAGAATTTTTTTTTTCCTGAAGACATTAGGACAGAGCCTGAAGAATGTGTGTGGAAAGGGCTTTTCCCCCCCGCTCTTGCCACCATTTTAGGACTAAGCAGCAGCAACCTGTTAGGGTTTGTAAATTCCCTTCGTGTCAAAACCGAGAGATGAGCTCCTCAGTCCCTGCTAGGTTTTCTCAACCTAGAAAGTGCCCCAGAACAGGTTTTTCTTCAGGTTCATGAGTCTAATTTGAACATTTGTGACATAAGCTGAGCTTTGGGGGAGGTGAACGGGGCTATTGACAGGCTGTGGATGCGCTGACGCAGCACAAAGCCGCGCGGTGCCACGATGCACGAGTGCGATGCAGCCAGATGGCTTGGGAAGAGCTGGCACCAGCAGCAGCAACCGCGTGTTCCAGATGGGCTCCCTTACCTTGCCCAGAAGTACCGGTTCTCCATCACCATCCTCACCCTGACCACAATCACAGAATCACCAGGTTGGAAAGGACCCACCGGATCATCGAGTCCAAGCATTCCCATCAATCACTAACCCATGTCCCTCAGCACCTCGTCCACCCGTCCCTTAAACCCCTCCAGGGAAGGGGACTCAACCCCCTCCCTGGGCAGCCTCTGACATTGCCCAGTGACCCTTTCCATGAAATATTTTTTCCTGATGTCCCACCTGAACCTCCCCTAGTGGAGCTTGAGGCCATTCCCTCTCGTCCTGTCCCCTGTCCCTTGGGAGAAGAGCCCAGCTCCCTCCTCTCCACAACCTCCTCTCAGGTAGTTATAGAGAGCAATGAGGTCTCCCCTCAGCCTCCTCTTCTCCAGCCTAAACACCCCCAGCTCTCTCAGACGCTCCTCGTAAGACTTGTTCTCCATCTCTCATCTTTCAAGATGATTAAATCTTAAAGAAGACTTGAGTGTCCCCTGGTAAAAGGCACAGATCAGAATCAAGCTGGGAAATCCCTCCTGGGGCTGGCAGGCAGCTCTCCTGCCTCAGTGCCCGTTTAGGTGATGGGCTCTTCATCCTAAGAGCTTATGGCAGTGATAGTAGGAAAAAGCTGGTTTGTAGCTAGAATCCTGGAATGGTTTGGGTTGGAAGGGATCTCAAAGCCCATCCAGTTCCACCCCAGCCATGGGCAGGGACACCTCCCACGGGATCAGGGGCTCCAAGCCCCATCCAACCTGGCCTTGAACCCCTCCAGGGACGGGGCAGCCACCACTGCAGTGGGCAACCTGTTCCAGGGCCTCCCCATCCTCACAGGAAAACATTTCTCCCCAAGATCTCATCTCAATCTCCCCTCTTTCAGCTCCAAACTGCTCCCCTCATTCTCTCCCCATGCTCCCTATTGAAAACTGAACTGGTCCGCACGCTGAGCGTGAACCACTGGGGTTTGGATTTTGTCCCTTGGGGTTGGTTCGATCAAATCAAAATATTCAGTGGAACTGCCTCTATGTCACCTGCGTCTCACTGGAGAGTTTTCTTTCCCAAGAGCTTCGTTTGGGTTGGGTCAGAGCCCTGCAGTTTGGTTTCTCATGTCGTGGTGACGCGTTAGCAGCGTGGAAGGGCTCAAACCCTGTCACCTTATCAAAACGCTGGGGTCTGACATTTGCAAAACCAAAGACCTCATTGTTTATATTTTTGAAGTCTCTATTTTGTGACAAATTTCAAAATTAGAGAGGCTTGGCTTTTGCCTTTGCTGCTTGAGACAGAATTGCGAAACGTGGAATTGCTTTTGGGAATTAAAGCCTTAATTTCCCAACGTGAAGCTGTTTCCACAGATTCTCACCCCAAAACATTCCTTCAGAACTTAAACACTCGGGGACCTCATCCCTCCCTGCCACCAGAATCCCTCTCGATCTTCTCCCACCTCACCTCTGTTTTTTCTTGGCTGTGAGGAGCCAGGTGAAGATCTCTCCGGGCTCTGGAGCTCCCAGGTTCCACCTCTGGCCGCTCGCAGCTGGTTCCTGGGACTCAGCTTCCCTCTTGGATGCTTCGAGGATGTTGCTGGAAAGGCGACACGGGGCGATATCAGCCCGAGATGCCACAAGAGGGTGCCAAAATGTTGCATTTCCACAACCCCCAGCTCCCTCCCAGCCCATCCCCAGGCAGCCAAGAGCGCAAGTCGGTCTTGGGCAGGGAGAGGGATGCTTAGACTCAGTGCTGACAGACCATGAACAGTTCTAGGACCTAGAAAAAATAAGGGAAAACCTGAAAACCAACTCCACAGAGCATCACTGCTGCGGTCCAAGAAAAACATCCTCAGCTCTGCGTTCTGCTGGAGCCGTCAGTCAGTTGACGACAGCTCTGAGTTCGGATCGCAGGAGCGTTGGAAATCTGCACACTTACTCGCTTTTCTTCTCCCGTCTGGCTAGCAACCACTCCACAAAGTTCTTCTTCAGCATCGTGTCCATCGTGCGGCTGTAGTCGCTCGCCAGGGTGGCCTCCGAGTAGCGTCGCTGCACGGGTCTGGAGCTGGGGACCCTCACGCTGGGGCGAGAGGACAGAGACAGAACGAGTTCCACATGGGCCAAGAGCACACAAGGCACGATTTCACTTGGGCTGCACGTCAGCAGGGTTTTGAGGTCACTTTTCATCTCTCTTGGTACCATTTCTGCTTTGTCACGCGAGGACATGGCCAGAGACGGGGCAAGGATCCTCCTCACCTGTTTTGCCGGGTGCTAACGCAGATGCAGCCCAGATTTGATGGCTCATGAGGAGAAGATCTTGGGGATTTGCTGGCACTCTGGAGTTAGTGTGGTTTTCCCTGTTGTAGCCCGATTCATAGAATCGTAGAATCACCAGGTTGGAAGAGACCCACCAGATCACCGAGTCCAACCACGGGCTTTGGCTCCGAGCTGAAGCACCAAGTGTGCTCAGGCTCCCTCCTCCAGTGAGCTGCACCCCTGAGGTCAAGGAAACCTCTCCTGTGTCCTCAAGAGGCTCAGAGGTGATGCCAGGAGCCAAGGGCTGACCCCGAGGTCAGTGTGGATCGGACAAGGTCGATATAGTCCTCGGCTACCCAAGTTAGCAACAAATCTCCCTTTTAGTACTGTTATCTGGCATTGCAGCAGCTCCTGGTTCTCTGACAAGGATCCTTATGGATCTTCTCAGGTGGTAGTTGGGAATTTTGTAGCAGGAGCCATGGAAAGAGAGGGCAATATTTATTCTACGCCTGCTTTAGGTGCCTGGTCATAACTTCAGAAGCTTCTAAACACTACATGCCCTGAAGCCTCATTTGTGTGAGACAATTAAATCTTATTTCTATTTCTCAGCCAACCTGCTTCTCTTCTGGTTGACTTCCAGCTTGTTCCTCCTAACTTAGAGCCATGAAGTTTGTAGGGAAGGCTTGGGAGTTCCTTGCTCTGGGTCAAAGACTCAGGGCTTGTTTTTGATCTCTCTCTTATCATCTGCTCATCTCTGTACCCCTGGCTGTTTCCATTATCTCAGATCTACCTCAGGACCCATGTTCTCACCTACTCACTGGGATGCCAATGGAAAGAGTCCATTTGCCGCTGATGGGGAGCTGGAAAAGGCTCAAGATACACGCTGAGCTTTCCAAAACACTTACCCCGAGATGTTCTCTTCCATCAAAACAAAGCCCAGGGAAGCGAGGAGCAGAGAGAGAACTTTGAGAGACATCATTTTCTTGGTTGGTTTCTCTGTTCAGCGGAAGATCTGGATCTCCGGCTCCTGTAACACACAGGACACAAGTGACAACCCAGAGGGATGCGCAGCGGCTGGGCACGTGCCTGCACTTGTAAATGTGTTTCTGCAGCCCTCGTGCTTGGAGCAGCCTTCTCCGTCCTACAAAGCCCTTCTCTGCCCTTCCCAGTTAAATCACTTTTTCAATGCCAAGGCTCTTTCCCACCGCGGCGTCTTTTAATGTTGGTTTCCTGTACGTTTATTGTAACCATCAAATTCATTGTGGGTCGCACATTCCCGGAGGCAGGGGCTTTGTCTCCCTCCGTGTTTACAAGCTGACCCTGTGGGTACCTCATTGTGCTTTAAGGGTCGATTCAAGCTCGAGTGTGTGAAGGGGAACGTCGGCTGGATCAGGCAATAAGCAGTAGCCATGGCATCTGCTTATCCCACCCCACGGTCCAGAGGGATTTAGGAGCCTGATCCGATTTCGGGGAGATTCTGTTGGGATGAATAATGGCTCGTGTAGGGACTGGAGCCAGAATCGGTGAATATCTGCTATGAAAAAATCTTCTATGGACAGTGACAGGACCGGATTCCAAGATTTATTAGCTCTAAGCTGTTCCCAGTCCTCACATCCACGGTTCAGCTCAACAGCTCGTGGACATCTGAGCTCTTTTAATTACTATTCCAGCTCTGCAAACTCCCTACAAAAATGGGTTTGATCATGGCTCACAGATAAGATCACAGTTCGCAGATAGGTTTTGTTGTCCCACACCTCCCTCTTTGTAAGAGAGATTTCTGGAAACAGCATCGCAAGGGAGAGTGGGAAAAACACAGGAGCAGAAAGCAAAGAGCTGGGTGAGGGATCTGGCATCCCATCCTCCAAAAATCTTTCCATACATCGATACCATTTCCCTCCTCTAAGCAGGTATTTGTACTCACAACAACCCAATTATTGTCTTGGGGAGAGCAGGAATTTGCAAGTCTGGACATTGTTGCTAATTATGGCATTTTTTATTCCTGGAAAACAGTGGGATCTTTTACAAGAGTTTTGAGCCCTTCCTGTCAAGTGAGAAAAATAGGAATGGGTTACGTTATCTCAGACACATCAGGTTCTGAGAAATGCTCTTAAAAGCAAAGGTGTGTATTCTAAACGCTGGCAAAATCCCTAAAATACTTAGGGCTAAAGCAGTAAAAGACAAATAGTTGCAGGGCGCGTTAACAGAAGTAAATTCCATACCACAAAAAGCTGAGGAATAATTTAAATGAGAACAGGAAAAAAAAAAAAAAAGTGTGATGATTAAGTAACTGTGGATTTCCCTCATGTCTGCATTCTATCCCTTCAGCTGGCGCTGTAACTGCAGGTGTGACAGTGAATCTGAGAACAGCGAAGCTGGGCAAAAGTATCTTTGGGTAAATGTTTGCGATGCTGGGAGAGGAAACTCATTGCAGCCTTAGTTTTGACCCAAACAGGAAGGAAAAAGCAGTTTGTGTTTTCAGAGACTACTGAAATAAACATTTTTTTTCATTAATATGGGACCTTTTCCTATGGGACACAGGAGCAGCCAAGCTCTGCCAGCCCTACCTGGCGTGGGATTTGCTAAGATGCCTGCATCAATTTTATCCTACATGATTCCTTCACAAAAGGAGGAGCATTTGGTGGGACCTTTGCACCGTGAAGGTCTTCTAGCGCCCTGTGCCGTATCGTCTGCTTCGGAAGAAGTGTTCTCTCTGTTTCTATCCATAGCCAGGAGCTCCCAAAAGGCAGCTACAACCCATTTCTCCTCATTTCCCTGTGCAGGATGAGTTCTTAAGTGCAGATGCCAGCCTGGCATTTCCCACGCGCTGGATTATTCCTCTGGAATAACAGCATTTCCCTTTAGAGCTGCTGCCGGTCTCTCTGGCATCTGCAGGGTTGGGAGAGACTCAGCCAAAGGGACAGGCTCTGCTCTAGCTGCTCACCCCCACTGTTATCTTAGGGGAAAAAAATGAGAGATTGACAGAGAGCTTCTTACCTTCCTGCTTCTCAGAAGCCACCTGGAGGATCTCAGCCTGTTCTGGTTTGCAGAGCAGACCCTGCAGGGCTTTTATACACGTTGGCTGGGCAGGACCAGCCCCACTTCCATGAGGTGAACAGGAAATCAAGCACCTAATCGAAGCAATTCCAGCCCACTTAGAGCTGCTTCATTAGGTCCATTGACCTACAGAGCAGGAAAATAACCTTTTAAAATATGTTTACATTAATGGCAATTAAACATTACTACATCACAAAATCAGGAATGATCGTGGGTACAATACATATGGCATTGGGCTAAACCTTAATTCCGCAGAGCACCTCCTGCCATGGTGAAAACTTCCTCTGTTTCCATCTTTTCTTTTGCCAGGTGTAATATTGTCTTGGAGAGCTCCCATCTGCTCCTTCTCTTTCTTGCAGGAGGAATCGCGTTGCTAAAATCGGTAGCTCCTATCGGTGATGTTTTTGTCGCCGTCAAGTCTGGGCATCCCCAGCACAGTCTGCAAATCCCAGATACTGAAAACAGCACCTGTCCCCCAAACTGTGCATTCTAAGAGGAGAAAACTTGGGATGGAGAGTGGCAGACAGGGAGCTGGTAGGGAACGGTGAGGTTAACGAGGAGGAGGGTGGTGACACAGCAGCCTAAGTGGGCTGAGGGGCAGCAGCTGGACCTGAGCACCCACTGGGGCTGTTGCTGTCCTGAGTGATGGAGTGGTGCCCCGTGGTTCTGCAGCTGCTGGGGACGTGGGTCAGTGAGGCCACCACCTTACCCTGTCCTTGCACAGCTGGATTCAGGGGAGCAGATGTTCTGCAGATGTGAATTGTGCCGTCAGCGTCCAAGGGGTGCGTCCCCTTCCCATCAGTTTGGCAGTGACTGCGCGGGTAAGATCTCCTCAGTGATTTTCCTGCTTCCCTGGGATCTCTCTGGGAGAACTGGACCTGCTAGCTTTTAACCCCTAAATCCTGCTCAGGGATTGCTACTAGAGGTGTCCCTGCTGCCCTCCCATCCCGTCACATCCAATTTCAATCTGGTGGGGTCTGTGCCAGCCAAACCCCTAAGCCGAGTTCTGCTCACAGTTCCTGATGTGAAGCGATGCCCGTGCTGGCTTGCAGAGCACAGTCTCCGCCGTGGCTCAGCTCCCCAAGCAGCCTGAACTTCTGCAGAAGGTTATCCAAGTCCCCACCTTCCCCTCAGGTCCACCAGCCTTTTATTTTCGTTGAGTTGAGCAGAGCTGCTGGGCGCACGAGCCCTGCGCACCTGGCTGGAGGAGGGATGCGTCTGCATCCTCGCAGGTTTGTGCTGGCTCAGCTACATCAGGGATTTGTGTGGGAGAGAGGTAGGATTTCTGGCTGACAGGGCTGAGCAAGAAGCAGCCCTGAATGGAGCTGCGGGAACAATGGCAAAACTGAGGTGTCGGTGGTTTCGGCGTGGGAGAGGCTTTCGCTCGGCTGGCACGGTGCCCCCAGCCTGCCTTGTCCCAGACACGAGCAGAAACACAGGTTCCTTTCTAAAAAGGATTTTTTTCCTCCCCTCTGAGAAGCGCTGCTGGGGCGGAGGGGCAGATACAGGCTGGTTCCATCCACACCAGGAGAGCATGGAGTGCAAAGTGACTGTGTCCAGCTCCTCCAATGCCGGCAGCGCCGTTCCACAGCTCCCCAGCTCAACCAGCCTCTCCAACAAGTAGCGTTATTTCTGTATTGCATTCAGATAAAGGCTCGGAAGGACATTGCTAGGGCAGATTAAGAGTCCAGTGCTGTTAGGGAGCAATTATTGAGCTACTCAACGCGTGGCTCGGTCTTTCAGCTGGCAGGACACGAGCATGGCAGGGGCTCCAAAAGCTTTTTGCCCATGCAGCAGCATGGTGGCTGCTGTAATAAATGAGGCACTGTAATAGTTACAAATAACTAATTTCCACTCCTAGCACAGCTGCTAATCAATAAAATGAAACAGTTTATCCTGGGGTGTTTATTGTGTGTACCCTGGGTACTTCACTCCCAGCCAACTCTGATATCTTGTTTCTCCAAAGTGCAACCTATTTGCTTTTCTCTCATTAAGTGCCCCTGTAGGATATAAAGTTAACAGACTGAAATAAATATCCAGCAACATTAAATGTTGACCCAAGGTTCGCAGACCCAAGGTTCGCAGTTACGGTTATTCCAGGGCATCTACCTGTGATGCAGCTTGGACAGCAGCGTCACTCTTGGATTTCTCACCATCTTCTAAACAAACCTCTGGATGTGCAGAAGTTCCTTATGAAGGGAGGTGGGCACCGGCTGCAGCCCATCCTGATACCCCCACATAGAGGGGGAATGGGTTGAAGCTGCAAGAAGGGAGATGGAGATGAGATCTTAGGGAGAAATATTTTCCTGGGAGGGTGGGGAGGCCCTGGCTCAGGTTGCCCAGAGCAGGGGTGGCTGCCCCACCCCTGGAGGGGTTGAACATCAGGTTGGATGGGGTTTGGAGCAACCGGATCCAGTGGGAGCAGACTGGAACTGGATGGGCTTTGAGACCCCTTCCAACCCAACCCATTCCTTGATTCTATGATTCCATGATTGATGCCTAAAATGCTGAAGCTCTGCTGGTACCAGGGGGTCTAAGTAACGATGCAGATCTTGTTCTTCTCCAGCCTTAGCCGATCAAAGCTGCAGCAGCTCTCCCCTTGTAGTGTCACCTGTGCTCTGCTGCCTTTGCAGGTAACACGGCTCATTTCACAAACTTCAGCTGGGTCCCAGCTCAGGATGCTTCAGCCTGGGTCTCCCACAGCCGTGCCGTATTTCTACCTGCAAATCCAACGGGAGAGCTGGGGCTGTGCCGTTTCATCCACACAGCGCTCGGCTTTTCCCCACGCGCCAGACCTGCCTCGAGGAGCTGGTGTCCCAGGAATTCAGGAATGTGTTGGGAAGATTGCAGCTGTGCTACTGGAACAGTCCCTTGCTCTGCTTTGCGACACTGAAACATCTCAAGGGCAACTTTGATTAGGAAGCATTTCAAGTATTACATGTCTCTGTAATCATGGAAAATAAGGCTCTAAATGGCCTTAAGAATCATCCAATCCCTCCTTGCTCCCAGGCAGCCTCAGGTCCACTTAAATCCCTCTGAAAGTAGGAGTTTGATCCCTTAGCAAATGTTTTCAGCAATGGAAATTCCGCAAACTTCCTGAGAAGCTTTTTGGTGTTTAGCTCTAACACTTCACCCTCGATGGCTCAGTCACACCTGGGGTGAGATTTCCCCTCTGGAGCTGCACTTCTCCGCTTGCTGTTTCGTGTGGCTCCCCTGCTCTGCCAGAGGAGAGGGATTGCAGGTGGTGTGTGGCCCAGGTGAAAACAAGAGTTTCTGCTCTGTTCTGTGTGCGAGCATCAGGCTGAGCTGGGATTCCTGACGGTATCCAGCTGCTATTGATCCATATCGGCATTTGCTCTGCTCCTCAAATCCCAGGAGAGAGCAAGGAGGGATTAAGTATTTCATGCTATCCTCTCCCTGAAATCCCAGGCGCTGGAGCATCATTCACACTCTGATTCCGATTAGGATCAGATCTTAACTCAACTTTGCTGCTAACAAAGTCACAGAGCTCGGAGCTTTTCTTAGGAGCTCCTTTCTCTCCCCAAAATCCCAGCAACACCGTCTCACAGAGGAGGTGACTCTTCGGTGCTTTATTCTCACTGTTGCACCTTGGCAGAGCACAAGCCCTAAATGTGAGCTTATTTCCCTGAAGCCCCACAGCCTGTGTCCAGCTTTCCCTTCCTTTCTCTTCCCAGGTCTCCTTGCACCTTGGCATCTCCTGGATGTGGCACAGCAAGGGCGGCTGCTGCCAGGAGGGGAAACCGCGTGCCCGATCCCGGGTACCAGCACCCTGCCAGGAGCCTCGAACTGACCACGATGTGATGAAAGCAGCTTTGGTTCCTCACTCCACCTCCTGCACCCAGCCCTGCCCAGCACTCGTGAGACACGAGGGATGAGCTGGATGGATCCACAGGGAGTCATCGGAGCGACCAACATCTCTCCATCCTCTCCTTGGGACTCAGACCTCCCCGTCCAGCGTTAGCATCCTACCTCGTGGCAGCATCTTAACATAAAAACTATCCTCTATTCCTCCTCGGAGCGAAGACCGAGCCAGAACGAAGCAGCTGGGGAGATCAGAGTGGTGGAGCTGCAGGAAGAAAAAAAAAAAAGAGAAGAAATAATCAGTCCTGCTAAATGCCAGCGTGCACCGGCAGGACGAGAAACGAGACAGCCTGGTCCATGGCGAGGTGCCTGCCCAAGTGGCTGGTTCAGTAACGTGGAATTATTTCCATCTCGTGCCCTTGTTGCTCTCCCAACCTCACCTTTGCGGGTGCCCCGGCGCGGGGTACGGGTCAAGGTTTCGATTGTGAAATGACCTCGATGTTTTAACGTGACCCGCAACAGCGAGTGGTGCCACGCGGCTTCCCACCTCCCGGATTGCACTTGTTTGGGGTAGAAAGGATGAAGCAGAAATACAACGGTATCCGATGCTGAGCCTTTCGTCGCCTCCTGCTCCAGGGGGTTTAAAGAGAAGAGGGATGGAAAATGGGGAGTATTGCAGAGCCTGCAGTTCTTTGAGGGGTTTAAGTGGTGACTAGAAATCATAGGGCCCCCAAATTGTACTCGTGTAGCATAGATCGGATACAAATGCCTTTTTTTTTTTTTTGGTCTGGAGGAAATCTGATACAAATACCTACAGGAAAACGTCTAATCTGTGCTTTATAAGTGCTGCAAACGTTTGGAGGGGGGTTCAAAAGAGCAGCTCCTGCTTGGAAGAAGGTCAGGGGGAGTTCAGCAACGGCAGGATTCATCCCCCACCACGCTGCCTCAACGAGGTTTAGTTTAGCCTTGTCCCAAGACCAGAAGGTTCTCCAGCCATCCGGAGGGGTCTGGCTGCTCCAGGGCTGCACAGCTGCTCTGGTGAGAATTGAGGGAGGAAAAATGAAATGGCCAGGTCAGAAAGGGCTGCTGTGAGGAAGGGCGGCGCGGTCATTTGGGGAGAAATTGGAATTTAACGGGACTGCCTGAAAAACAAGCTTTCAGGGCTCGTTCTGCTCAGCATCTGCCTTTCCTCGCCGCGAGAATTCCCCACTCACCCAAAGAAAGAGACAGGAAAATCCGAATGGAACCATTTTTTATTGTGTGTGGGGAGAAATGGGGACGGAGCAGCTTTGTTGGATGAGAATTTGACCGGATCGCAAAGCCCAACGGGGAATGCGGGTGGAAGGAGAGCTGAGGAGGGCAAAGAGCCCCAAACCCTAGTGGGAGCCCCAGAGCTCCCCAGGAGCAGATGCTGAGGAGCAGCGAATCGGTGTTTGGTTGTGGGTTTCTGTTGGGTTTGTTTTAAACAGCCTCCAGGTTTGTATTTTTTTTTTTTTTTTAGCACCAGAATTAAAGGATTTTGCAAGACGTGAGCTGGTTTTGAAGGCAGAACTCCTTGCAGAGCTTGTTGTGAACTCAAGCACTGAGGCGTTCAGGGAAGGGGAAGATCCTCCAGGAGCCGCAGCTTCAACCATTCCCACCTTCAGGCTTTGCTGCTCGAGGATCTTTCACCCTTTTCAGGGTTCAGGGGGGTATTTCCCACCCTCAACCCTTCCCCAGGGCTGGGGCTGCTCCCCTGCTCCAACCAAAGAGTTTGGAGATGCTGGAGAGGGTTTCGAACGCAGCAAGAACCTGGAGATTGTGAACGACCTACTTCAGCCTTTCATTCTGTTTTCGAGCAAACTCTTCATCCCAGAGCAAGTTTGATCCTTAACAAATTTATCAACAGGAGCTTCAATCAACTCTTCGATCTTGTGAGATCTGTGCTGCTCTTTCCAGCCAGGAATATTTTCCACCAAAACTGAACACGAGGTGCCTTAAAATGGGATTCCACTTAAGGAAAAGAAAATATTTCCCAACTGGAACCCTCATTCCCTTTATTCTGTTGAATTCTCACCTATATTTCAAGGACAGGTTTGCTCCATGTTCTGATTATTTCTTCTTGTGGAGATTTAATTGGAACAGGTTCCTTGAAAACAATATTTTTTTTTTTTTTTGGGGTGTGTGTGTGTTTTGCTGCAAACTTTCTGCCCGTGTTTGTTAAAGAGTAATTAATTCATGTTTTCAAACTTTGAAAATGAATTTAAATTAAAAAAAAAAAAAGGTGCTGGGGTTTCATAGAATCATAGAATCACCAGGTTGGAAGAGACCCAGCAGATCATCGAGTCCAACCATTCCTATCAAACACTAAACCATGTTTCTAAGTGCATTTTTGATGTTTTCTGAATTAAATATTAGTGACAGGAGCAGAGATTAAAAAAAAAAACCAAACAAAACACACAACAAAACGCACATAAAAAAATTAAAAAAAAATTCCAATAAGTGGCAGAAAATATACCAAAATGGAATTCTCGTTTATTGCTAATTTGCCACAAAGATTCTGTCTATTTTGATTGTTTTCCATCCCAGATCAACCCCCCCAACCCTGCAGCAGGAGCTGCACCTTCCAACCTCCCCATCATTTCCCACCCAGCACCAACCTTCTCCCTTTGGAAACCTCCCTCAGCTCCTAAATGGCAACGATTCTTGTTTGAACGCGTAAATAAATTGTAAAAACTCCTCTAGACCGTTTCTGCGTGAGTCAATTAGTGAAATCTTTACAAAAAAACCCCTCCGATTTTTGCCTCCATCAGTCTCAAAGCAGCAGCAGCTCTGGGATGACGGGGGAGGGAGATGTGAAAACGGTTGTAAACTCAACCCAAAAAGAAAAAAAAAAACAAAAAAACTAAAAAAAAAACCCCCAAAAAATCGACTCCTGGGTGGTTTTGAACGCTACAACTCGATTTAAGAAGCTCCCGGGAGAGGACAAAGGCCACGGAGGGTTTTCCAAGGGACAAACTGCTGCTCAGCATCCCCCCCCCTCCCCCCCCATCCCGGGTCCTGAGATCCCTCGGGATTCCTGATTCCTACTACGGGGGAGCAGGAGATGGGGGGGGGGGGGGGGGGGTGTTTGAGGAGCTGGTGCTGGATCTTGGGGGGGGTCCGGGACACCCCCCCCTCCCGGCCAAGGAGGGGGCAGCTCCGCCCCCGCGGATCAATGATTCCCCGGCTCTGCCGTTCGCATTCCCTAAATACCTTGCATCTGGAATGCTGGGCGGGGGGCAGCAGGGGGGTCACAGCCCTTCTTGTTCCGGCTCCCAATTGGAGCTTCCCCTTTGGCTTTTTTTTTTTTTTTTCTCCTTTTTTCCCTTTTTGTTTCTTCCTTTTTTATTTTTCCTTTCTTTTTCCTTCTTTTTCCTTTCTTTTTTCCTTCTTTTTCCTTCCTTTTTTCTTCTTTTTTCTTTTTTCCCTGTGTTTTTCCACCTCTTTTTTCCTTTTTCCTGTCTCCCCTTTATCTTTCCTCCCCCTCACCCCTTCGCTTTCCTTCCCCCTTTTTTCTATTTATTTTTTCTTTTTTAAAATGTCTTTTTTCTTCATTTTTCTTTTTTCTTCATTTTTCTTTTTTCTTCATTTTTCCTTTTTCTTTATTCTTCTTTTTCTCTGTATTTTCCCACCTCTTTTCTCTTTTTCCTGTTTTCCCCCTTTATTTTTCCTCCCCCTCACCCCTTCTTTTTCCTTCATCCCCTTTTTTCTATTTCTTTTTTCTTGAATTTCTTTTTTCTTTATTTTTCTTTCTTTCTTTTCTTTCTTTTTCTTTTTTTTTCTGTATTTTCCACCTCTTTTTTCTTTTTCCTGTTTTCCCCCTTTATTTTCCCCCTCACCCCTTCTTTTTCCTCCCCCCTTTTTCCTATTTATTTTTTCTTGAATTTCTTTTTCTTTTTTTTCTCTTTTCTTTCTTTTTTCTTCTTTTTATTCCTGTATTTCCACCTTTTTGTTTCTTTTTCCTGTTTTTTCCCCTATTCTTCCTCCCCCGCACCCATTCTCTTTCCTTCCCCCCTTTTTTCTATTTTTCTTTCTTAAAATTTCTTTTTCTTTTTTCTTTATTTTTATTTCTTTCTTTTTTCTTTTTCTTTTTTCCTGTATTTTCCACCTCTTTTTTTCTTTTTACTGTTTTCCCCTTTATTTTTCCTCCCCCTCACTCCTTCTTTTTCCTTCACCCCTTTTTTCTATTTATTTTTTCTTGAATTTCTTTTTTTCCCTTTTTTCTTTATTTTTCTTTCTTTTCTTTCTTTTTTCTTCTTTTTATTCCTGTATTTCCACCTTTTTTGTTTCTTTTTCCTGTTTTTTTCCTTTATTTTTCCTCCCCCCACACATTCTCTTTCCTTCCCCCCTTTTTTCTATTTATTTTTTCTTTCTTAAAATTTCTTTTTCTTTTTTCTTTATTTTTCTTTCTTTTCTTTCTTTTTTCTTCTTTTTCCGGTATTTTCCACCTTTTTTCCTTTTTCCTGTTTTTTCCTTTATTTTTCCTCCCCTTCACCCTTTCTTTTTCCTTCCCCCCACCTTTTTTCTATTTATTTTTTAGTATTATTTCTTTTTTTTCCTTTTTTCTTTATTTTTCTTTCTTTCTTTTCCTTCTTTTTTCCTGTATTTTCCACCTTTTTACTTTTTCCTGTTTTTTCCTTTATTTTTCCTCCCCTCACCCCTTCTTTTTCCTTCCCCCCTTTTTCCTATTTCTTTTTTCCTGAGTGTCTTTATTTTTCTTTTTTCTTTGTTTTTCTTTCTTTTTTCTTCTGTTTTCCCTGTATTTTCCACCTTTTTTTTCCCTTTTTCCTGTTATTTCCTTTATTTTTCCTCCCCCTCACCCCTTCTTTTTCCTTCACCCCCACCTTTTTTCCTATTTATTTTTTATTATTATTTCTTTTTTTAATTTTTTTTTTTTAAATTTCTTTTCTTTTTCTTTTTTTTTCCCAGGGAGCTGGGGGGGTGGTTTGCCCCCCGGATTTTCGGGTTCCTCTCTCCGAGCCCGGGGAGGCTCCGGGACCCCCTTTCTGAGCTACAGGAAAGTTTCTCCCCAGTTTCATTGCTTTTTTTTTTTTTTTTTTTTTAATTTTTTTTTAAA
>JAUNZM010002411.1:0-60713 GCA_033459285.1 Clamator glandarius
TGGGGGCTTTTAGAAGGGTCCTGGGGAGCCTAGAAGGGTCTGGGTCTTTTAGAAGGGTCCTGGGATGCTCTAGAAGGTTCTTGGGGCTTTCAGAAGGCGTCCTTGGGGGCTCTATAAGGGTCTGGGTGCTTTTAGAAGGGTCCTGGGGAGGCTCTAGAAGGGTCTTGGGGCTTTTAGAAGGGTCCTGGGGTGCTCTAGAAGGGTCTGGGTGCTTTTAGAAGGGTCCTGGGAGGCTCTAGATGGGTCTGGGGGCTTTTAGAAGGGTCCTGGGTGGCTCTAGAATGGTCTGGGGGCTTTTAGAAGGGTCCTGGGAGGATCTAGAAGAGTCTGGGGGCTTTTAGAAGGATCCTGGGAGGCTCTAGAAGGGTCTGGGGGCTTTTAGAAAGGTCCTGGGATGCTCTAGAAGGGTCTGGGTGTTTTAGAAGGGTCCTGGGGGCTCTAGAAGGTTCTGGGTGCTTTCAGAAAGGTCCAGGGGGCCTCTAGAAGGGTCTGGAGGCTTTTAGAAGGGTCCGGGGGGGCTCTAGAATGGTCTGGGGTCTTTTAGACGGGTCCTGGCGTGCTCTAGAAAGGTCTGGGGACTTTTAGAAGGGTCCTGGGGTGCTCTAGAAGGGATGGGGTGCCTTAAGAGGTGGCCTGGGGGGCTCTAGAAGTGTCTGGGGGCTTATTAGAAGGGTCCTGGGGTGCTCTAGAAGGGTCTGGTGTCTTTTAGAAGGATCCGGGGAGTGTCTATAAGTGTCTGCGGCCTTTCAGAAGGGTCCTGGGGGGCTCTAGAAGGGTCTGGGGGCTTTTAGAAGGGTCCTGGGGGGGTCTAGAAGGGTCTGGGGGCTTTTAGAATGGTCCTGGGAGGCTCTAGAATGGTCTGGGTGCTTTTAGAAGGGTTCTGGGTGCCTCTTGAAGGGTCTGGGGGCATTTAGAAGGGTCCTGGGGGGCTCTAGAAAGGTCTAGGGGCTTTTAGAAGGGTACTGGGGAGGCTCTAGAAGGGTCTGGGGGCTTTTAGAATGATCCTGGGGGGCTCTAGAAGGGTCTGGGGTCTTTTCGATGGATCCGGGGAGGGTCTAGAAGGGTCTGGGGGCTTTTAGAAGTGTCCTAGGGGACTCTAGAAGGGTCTGGGGGCTTTTAGATGGGTCCTAGGGGGCTCTAGAAGTGTCTGGGGCTTTTGGAATGATCCTGGGGGGCTCTAGAAGGGTCTGGGGGCTTTTAGAATGATCCTGGGGGTCTCTAGAAGGGTCTGGGGGCTTTTAGAATGATCCGGGGACGGTCTAGAAAGGTCTGGGTGCTTTTTGAAGGATCCTAGGTGGCTCTAGAAGGGTCTGGGGGCTTTTAGAAGGATCCGGGAAGGGTCTAGAAGGGTCCGGGGGGTTTTAGAAGGGTCCTAGGGTTCTCTAGAAGGGTCTGGTTGCTTTTAGAAGGGTACTGGGAGGCTCTAGAAGGGTCGGGGTGCTTTTATAAGGGTCCGGGGAGCCTCTAGAAGGGTCTGGGTGCTTTTAGAAAGGTCCTGGGGGGCTCTAGAAGGGTCTAGAGGCTTTTAGACGGGTCCTGGGGGCCTCTAGAAGGGTCTGGGTGCTTTTAGAAGGGTCCTGGGTGGCTCTAGAAGGGTCTGGGGGCTTGTAGAAGGGTCCTGGGGGGCTCTAGAATGGTCTGGGGGCTTTTAGAAGGGTCCTGGGGGCATCTAGAAAGCTATGGGAGCTTTTAGAAGGGTTCTGGGGTGCTCTAGAAGGGTCTGGGGGCTTTTAGAAGCGTCCTGGGTGGCTCTAGAAGGGTCTGGGGGCTTTTAGAAGGGTCCTGGGGGTCTCTAGAAGGGTCTCGGAGCTTTTAGAAGGGTCCTGGGGTGCTCTAGAAGGGTCTGGGCCTTTTAGAACTGTCCTGGGATGCTCTAGAAGGTTCTGGGGGCTTTCAGAAGGGTCCAGGGGTCCTCTAGAAGGGTCTGGAGGCTTTTAGAAGGGTCCGGGGGTGCTCTAGAAGGGTCTGGGGGCTTTTAGAAGGGTCCTGGGGTGCTCTAGAAGGGTCTGGGGACTTTAAGAAGGGTCCTGGGGTGTCCTAGAAGGGACGGGGTGCCTTAAGAGGGGCCCTGGGGGGATCTAGAAGGGTCTGGGGGCTTTTAGAACTGTCCTGGAGTGCTCTAGAAGGGTCTGGGGGCTTTTTGAATGCTCCTGGGGATCTCTAGAAGTGTCTGGGGTCTTTTAGAAAGATCCGGGGAGTGTCTAGACGTGTCTGCGGCCTTTCAGAAGGGTCCTGGGGGGATATAGAAGGGTCTGGGGTCTTTTAGAAGGGTCCTGGGGGCGTCTAGAAGGGTGTGGGGGCTTTTAGAATGGTCCTGGGAGGCTCTAGAAGGGTCTGGGTGCTTTTAGAAGGGTCCTGGGGCCCTCTAGAAGGGTCTGAGTGCTTTTAGAAGGGTCATGGGGGTCTCTAGAAGGGTCTGGGGGCTTTTAGAATGATCCGGGGAGGGTCTAGAAGGTTCAGGACCCTTTTAGAAGGGTCCTGGGGGGCTCTAGAGGGGTCTGGGGGCTTTTAGAAGGGTCCGTGGTTCTCTAGAAGGGTCTGGGGGCATTTAGAAGTATCCTGGGGGCCTCTAGAAGGGTCTGGGATCTATTAGAGTGGTCCGGGGGGGCTCTAGAAGGGTCTGGGTGTTTTTAGAAGGCTCCTGGGAGGCTCTAGAATGGTCTGGGGGCTTTTAGAATGTTCCTGGTGTTCTCTAGAAGGGTCTGGGGACTTATAGAAGGGTCCTGGGGGCCTCTAGAAGGGTCTGAGAACTATTAGAGTGGTTCGGGGGGGCTCTAGAAGGGTCTGGAGGCTTTTAGAAGGGTATTGGGGGGCTCTAGAAGGGTCTGGGGGCTTTTAGAATAATCCGGGGAGGGTCTAGAAAGGTCTGGGTTCTTTTAGAATAGTCTTGGGAGGTTTTAGAAGGGTCTGGGGTCTTTTAGAATGTTCCGGGGAGGGTCTAGAAACGTCGGGGGGCTATTAGAAGGGTCCTGGGAGGCTCTACAAGGGTCTGGGGGCTTTTAGAATGATGCGGGGAGGGTCTAGAAGGGTCTGGGGGCCTTAGAAGGGTCCTGGGGGGCTCTAGAATGGTCTGGGGGCTTTTAGAATGATCCTGGGGGGCTCTAGAAGGGTCTGGGGGCTTTTAGAATGATCCTGGGGGGCTCTAGAAGGGTCTGGGGTCTTTTCGAAGGATCCGGGGAGGGTCTAGAAGGGTCTGGGGTCTTTTAGGAGGGTCCTAGGGGCCTCTAGAAGGGTCTGGGGGCTTTTAGATGGGTCCTAGGGGGCTCTAGAAGGGTCTGGGGGCTTTTAGAATGATCCTGGGGGCTCTTGAAGGGTCTGGGGGCTTTTAGAATGATCCGGGGAGGGTCTAGAAAGGTCTGGGGGCCTTTAGAATGGTATTGGGGTGCTCTAGAAGTGTCTGGGTGCTTTTAGAAGGGTCCTGGGAGGCTCTAGAAGTGTCTGGGGGCTTTTAGAAGAGTCCTGGGTGGCTCTAAAGGGTTCTGGGGGGTTTTAGAAGGGTCCTACGGGCCTCTAGAAGGGTCTGGGGGCTTTTTGAAGGGTCCTCGGATGCTCTAGAAGGGTCTGGGTGCTTTTATAAGGGTCCTCGGATGCTCTAGAAGGGTCTGGGTGCTTTTAGAATGGTCCTGGGGGGCTCTAGAATGTTCTGAGGTCTTTCAGAAGGGTCCTGGGGTGCTCTAGAAGGGTCTGGGTGCTTTTAGAAGGGTCCTGGGGGGCTCTAGAATGGTCGGGGGGCTTTTAGAAGGGTCCTGGGTGGCTCTAGAAGGGTCTGGGGGCTTTTAGAAGGGTCCGGGGGGGCTCTAGAAGGGTCTGGGGAATTTTAGAAGGGTCCTCGGATTCTCTAGAAGGGTCTGGGGGCTTTTAGAAGGGTCCTGGAGGGCTCTAGAAGCTTCTGAGGGCTTTCAGAAGGGTCCTGGTTGTCTCTAGAAGGGTCTGGGGGCTATTAGAAGGGTCCTGGGGGGCTCTAGAAGGGTCTGGGTGCCTTTAGAATGGTCCTGGGTGACTCTAGAATGTTCTGCTGGCTTTCAGAATGGTCCTGGGGTCCTCTAGAAGGGTCTGGGGTCTTTTAGAAGGGTCCTGGGTGGATCTAGAAGGGTCTGGGGGCTTTTAGAAGGGTCCTGGGGTGCTCTAGAATGGTCTGGGGGCTTTTAGAAGGGTCCTGGGAGGCTCTAGAAGGGTCTGGGGGCTTTTAGATAGGTCCTGGTTGTCTCTAGAAGGGTCTGGGGGCTTGTAGATGGGTCCTGGGGGGCTCTAGAAGGTTCTGGGGGCTTTTAGAAGGGTCCTGGGTGGCTCTAGAAGGGTCTGGGGGCTTTTAGAAGGGTCCGGTGGGGTTCTAGAAGGGTCTGGGGGCTTTTAGAAGTGTCCTGGGGTGCTCTAGAAGTGTCTGGGGAATTTTAGAAGGGTCCTCGGATGCTCTAGAAGGGTCTGGGTGCTTTTAGAAGGGTCCTGGAGGGCTCTAGAAGGTTCTGGGGGCTTTCAGAAGGGTCCTGGGAGTCTCTAGAAGGGTCTGGGCGCTTTTAGAAGGGTCCTGGGGGGCTCTAGAAGGGTCTGGGTGCCCTTTAGAAGGGTCCTGGGTGATTCTAGAATGTTCTGCTGGCTTTCAGAAGGGTCCTGGGGTCCTCTAGAAGGGTCTGGGGTCTTTTAGAAGGGTCCTGGGGGGCTCTAGAAGGGTCTGGGGGCTTTTAGAAGGGTCCTGGGGTACTCTAGAAGGGCCTGGGGACTTTTAGAAGGGTCCTGGGGTGCTCTAGAAGGGACGGGGTTCATTAAGACGGGGCCCTGGGTGCCTTTTGAAGGGTCTGGGGTCATTTAGAAGGGTCCCTGGGGGGGTTTAGAAGGGTCTAGGGGCTTTTAGAAGGGTACTGGGGGGCTCTAGAAGGGTCTGGGGGCTTTTAGAATGATCCTGGGGGGCTCTAGAAGGGTCTGGGTCTTTTCGAAGGATCCGGGGAGGGTCTAGAAGGGTCTGTGGGCTTTTAGAAGTGTCCTAGGGGCCTCTAGAAGGGTCTGGGGGCTTTTAGATGGGTCCTAGGGGGCTCTAGAAGGGTCTGGGGGCTTTTGGAATGATCCTGGGGGGCTCTAGAAGGGTCTGGGGGCTTTTAGAAGGGTCCTGGGGTTCTCTAGAAGGGTCTGGTTGCTTTTAGAAGGGTACTGGGAGCATCTAGAAGGGTCTGGGTGCTTTCAGAAAGGTCCTGCGGGGCTCTAGAAGGGTCTAGAGGCTTTTAGACGGGTCCTGGGGTCCTCTAGAAGGGTCTGGGTGCTTTTAGAAGGGTCCTGGTTGGATCTAGAAGGGTCTGGGAGCTTGTAGAAGGGTCCGGGGGTCTCTAGAAGGGTCTGGGAGCTTTTAGAAGGGTCTTTGGGGGCTCTAGAAGGGTCTGGGGGCTTGTAGAAGGGTCCTGGGTGATGCTAGAAGGGTCTGGGGACTTTTAGAAGGGTCCTGGGGGGCTCAAGGATGGTCTGGGGGCTTTTAGAAGGCTTCTGGGCTGCTCTAGAAGGGTCTGGGGGCTTTTAGAAGGGTCCTGGGGGGCTCTAGAATGTTCTGGGGGCTTTTAGATGGGTCCTGGGTCCTCTAGAAAGGTCTGGGGGCTTTTAGAATGGTCAGGGGAGGCTCTAGAAGGGTCTGGGGGCTTTTAGAAGGGTCCTGGGAGGCTCTAGAAGGGTCTAGAGGCTTTTAGAAGGGTCCTGGGGGCCTCTAGAAGGGTCTGGGGGCGTTTAGAAGGGACCTGTGAGGCTCTGGAAGGGTCTTGGTGCTTTTATAAGGGTCCTGGGTGACTCTAGAAGGGTCTGGGGGCTTTTATAAAGGTCCGGGGGGGCTCTAGAAGAATCTGGGGACTTTTAGAAGGGTCCTGGTGGCATCTAGACGTGTCTGGGGGCTATTAGAAGGGTCCTGGGGGGCTCTAGAAGGGTCTGGGGGCTTGTAGAAGGGTCCTGGGAGGCTCTGGAAGGGTCTGGGTGCTTTTATAAGGGTCCTGGGGGCCTCTAGAAGGGTCTGGGGGCTTTTACAAGGGTCCGGGGGGGATCTAGAAGAATCTGGGGACTTTTAGAAGGGTCCTGGGTGGCTCTAGAAGGGTCTGGGTGCTTTTAGAAGGGTCCGGGGGGGCTCTAGAAGGGTCTGGGGAATTTTAGAAGGGTCCTCGGATTCTCTAGAAGGGTCTGGGGGGTTTTAGATGGGTCCTGGAGGCCTCTAGATGGTTCTGGGTGCTTTCAGAAGGGTCCTGGGGGTCTCTAGAAGGGTCTGGGAGCTTTTAGAAGGGTCCTGGGGGGCTCTAGAAGGGTCTGGGAGCTTTTAGAAGGGTCCTGGGTGACTCTAGAATGTTCTGCTGGCTTTCAGAAGGGTCCTGGGGGGCTCTAGAAGGGTCTGGGGCTTTTAGAAGGGTCCTGGGGGGCTCTAGAAGGGTCTGGGAGCATTTAGAAGGGTCCTGGGGTGCTCTAGAATGGTCTGGGGTCTTTTAGAAGGGTCCTGGGAGGCTCTAGAAGGGTCTGGGGTCTTTTAGAAAGGTCCTGGGAGGATCTAGATGGGTCTGGGGGCTTTTAGAAGGGTCCTGGGATGCTCTAGAAGGGTCTGGGGGCTTTTAGAATGGTCCTAGTGGCCTCTAGAAGGGTCTGGGGGCTTTTAGATGGGTCCTAGGGGGGTCTAAGAAGGGTCTGGGGGCTTTTAGAATTATCCGGGGACCGTCTAGAAAGGTCTGGGTGCTTTTTGAAGGATCCTAGGGAGCTCTAGAAGGGTCTGGGGGCTTTTAGAAGGATCCGGGGAGGGTCTAGAAGGGTCTGGGGGCTTTTAGAAGGGTCCTGGGGTTCTCTAGAAGGGTCTGGTTTCTTTTAGAAGGGTACTGGGAGGCTCTAGAAGGGTCTTGGTGCTTTTATAAGGGTCCGGGGAGCCTCTAGAAGGGTCTGGGTGATTTTAGAAAAGTCCTGGGGGGCTCTAGAAGGGTCTGGGGGCTTTTAGAAGGGTCCGGGGGGGCTCTAGAAGGGTCTGGGGAATTTTAGAAGGGTCCTCGGATTCTCTAGAAGGGTCTGGGGGCTTTTAGAAGGGTCCTGGAGGGCTCTAGAAGGTTCTGGGTGCTTTCAGAAGGGTCCTGGGGGTCTCTAGAAGGGTCTGGGGCCTTTTAGAAGGGTCCTGGGGGGCTCTAGAAGGGTCTGGGTGCCTTTAGAAAGGTCCTGGGTGACTCTAGAATGTTCTGCTGGCTTTCAGAAGGGTCCTGGGTTCCTCTAGAAGGGTCTGGGGGCTTTTAGAAGGGTCCTGGGTGGCTCTAGAAGGGTCTGGGGGCTTTTAGAAGGGTCCTGGGGTGCTCTAGAATGGTCTGGGGGCTTTTAGAAGGGTCCTGGGAGGCTCTAGAAGGGTCTGGGGGCTTTTAGAAAGGTCCTGGGTGGCTCTAGAACGGTCTGGGGGCTTTTCGAAGGGTCCTGGGAGTCTCTAGAAGGGTCTGGGGGCTTATAGAAGGGTCCTGGGAGGCTCTACATGGGTCTGGGTGCTTTTAGAAGGGTCCTGGGATGCTCTAGAGGGGTCTTGGGGCTTGTAGAAGGGTCTTGGGGGGCTCTAGAAGGTTCTGGGTGCTTTTAGAAGGGTCCTGGGTGGCTCTAGAAGGGTCTGGGGAATTTTAGAAGGGTCCTCGGATGCTCTAGAAGGGTCTGGGTGCTTTTAGAAGGGTCCTGGAAGGGTCTAGAAGGTTCTGGGGCCTTTCAGAAGGGTCCTGGGGGTCTCTAGAAGGGTCTGGGCGCTTTTAGAAGGGTCCTGGGTGGCTCTAGAAGGGTCTGGGTGCCTTTAGAAGGGTCCTGGGTGACTCTAGAATGTTCTGCTAGCTTTCAGAAGGGTCCTGGGGTCATCTGGATGGGTCTGGTGTCTTTTAGAATGGTCCGGGGGGGCTCTAGAAGGGTCTGGGGACTTTTAGAAGGGTTCTGGGGTGCTCTAGAAGGGACTGGGTTCCTTAAGAGGGGCCCTTGGTGCCTCTTGAAGGGTCTGGGGTCATTTAGAAGGGTCCTGGGGGACTCTAGAAGGGTCTAGGGACTTTTAGAAGGGTACTGGGGGGCTCTAGAAGGGTCTGGGGGCTTTTAGAATGATCCTGGGGGGCTCTAGAAGGGTCTGGGGGCTTTTCGAAGGATCCGGGGAGGGTCTAGAAGGGTCTGGGGACTTTTAGAAGGGTCCTAGGGGCCTCTAGAAGGGTCTGGGGGCTTTTAGATGGGTCCTAGGGGGCTCTAGAAGGGTCTGGGGGCTTTTAGAATGATCCTGGGGGGCTCTAGAAGGGTCTGGGGGCTTTTAGAATGATCCGGGGACGGTCTAGAAAGGTCTGGGTGCTTTTTTAAGGATCCTAGGGGGCTCTAGAAGGGTCTGGGGGCTTTTAGAAGGATCCGGGGAGGGTCTAGATGGGTCTGGGGGCTTTTAGAAGGGTCCTGGGGTTCTCTAGAAGGGTCTGGTTGCTTTTAGAAGGGTACTGGGAGGCTCTAGAAGGGTCGGGGTGCATTTATAAGGGTCCGGGGAGCCTCTAGAAGGGTCTGGGTGCTTTTAGAAAGGTCCTGGGGGGCTCTAGAAGGGTCTAGATTCTTTTAGACGGGTCCTGGGGGCCTCTAGAAGGGTCTGGGTGCTTTTAGAAGGGTCTGGGTGGCTCTAGACGGGTCCTGGGGGCCTCTAGAAGGGTCTGGGTGCTTTTAGAAGGGTCTGGGTGGCTCTAGAAGGGTCTGGGGGCTTGTAGAAGGGTCCTGGGGGGCTCTAGAAGGGTCTGGGGGCTTTTAGAAGGGTCCTGGGGGCCTCTAGAAGGGTCTGGGAGCTTTTAGAATGGTCCTGGGGGGCTCTAGAAGTGTCTGGGGGCTTTTAGAAGGGTCCTGGGGTGCTCTAGAAGGATCTGGCGGCTTTTAGATGGGTCCTGGGGTGCTCTAGAAGGGTCTTGGGGCATTTAGAAGGGTCCTGAGGGGCTCTAGAAGGGTCTGGGGCCTTTTAGAATGATCCGGGGACGGTCTAGAAGGGTCTTTATGCTTTTTGAAGGATCCTAGGCGGTTCTAGAAGGGTCTGGGGTCTTTTAGAAGGGTCCTGGGGGGCTCTAGATGGGTCTGGGGACTTTTAGAATGGTCCTGGGAGGCTCTAGAAGGGTCTGGGTGCTTTTAGAAGGGTCCTGGGGGGCTCTAGAAAGGTCTAGAGGCTTTTAGAATGGTCCTGGGGGCCTCTAGAAGGGTCTGGGGGCGTTTAGAAGGGAAATGTGAGGCTCTGAAAGGGTCTGGGTGCTTTTATAAGGGTCCTGGGGGCCTCTAGAAGGGTCTGGGGGCTTTTACAAGGGTCCGGGGGGGCTCTAGAAGGGTCTGGGGACTTTTAGAAGGGTCCTGGTGGCCCCTAGACGGGTCTGGGGGCTATTAGAAGGGTCCTGGGGGGCTCTAGAAGGGTCTGGGTGCTTGTAGAAGGGTCCTGGGTGGGTCTAGAACGGTCTGGGGGCTTTTAGAAGGGTCCTGGGGGTCTCTAGAAGGGTCTGGGTGATTTTAGAAAGGTCCTGGGGGGCTCTAGAAGGGTCTGGGGGCTTTTAGAAGGGTCCGGGGGGGCTCTAGAAGGGTCTGGGGAATTTTAGAAGGGTCCTCGGATTCTCTAGAAGGGTCTGGGGGCTTTTAGAAGGGTCCTGGAGGGCTCTAGAAGGTTCTGGGTGCTTTCAGAAGGGTCCTGGGGGTCTCTAGAAGGGTCTGGGGCCTTTTAGAAGGGTCCTGGGGGGCTCTAGAAGGGTCTGGGTGCCTTTAGAAAGGTCCTGGGTGACTCTAGAATGTTCTGCTGGCTTTCAGAAGGGTCCTGGGTTCCTCTAGAAGGGTCTGGGGGCTTTTAGAAGGGTCCTGGGTGGCTCTAGAAGGGTCTGGGGGCTTTTAGAAGGGTCCTGGGGTGCTCTAGAATGGTCTGGGGGCTTTTAGAAGGGTCCTGGGAGGCTCTAGAAGGGTCTGGGGGCTTTTAGAAAGGTCCTGGGTGGCTCTAGAACGGTCTGGGGGCTTTTCGAAGGGTCCTGGGAGTCTCTAGAAGGGTCTGGGGGCTTATAGAAGGGTCCTGGGAGGCTCTACATGGGTCTGGGTGCTTTTAGAAGGGTCCTGGGATGCTCTAGAGGGGTCTTGGGGCTTGTAGAAGGGTCTTGGGGGGCTCTAGAAGGTTCTGGGTGCTTTTAGAAGGGTCCTGGGTGGCTCTAGAAGGGTCTGGGGAATTTTAGAAGGGTCCTCGGATGCTCTAGAAGGGTCTGGGTGCTTTTAGAAGGGTCCTGGAAGGGTCTAGAAGGTTCTGGGGCCTTTCAGAAGGGTCCTGGGGGTCTCTAGAAGGGTCTGGGCGCTTTTAGAAGGGTCCTGGGTGGCTCTAGAAGGGTCTGGGTGCCTTTAGAAGGGTCCTGGGTGACTCTAGAATGTTCTGCTAGCTTTCAGAAGGGTCCTGGGGTCATCTGGATGGGTCTGGTGTCTTTTAGAATGGTCCGGGGGGGCTCTAGAAGGGTCTGGGGACTTTTAGAAGGGTTCTGGGGTGCTCTAGAAGGGACTGGGTTCCTTAAGAGGGGCCCTTGGTGCCTCTTGAAGGGTCTGGGGTCATTTAGAAGGGTCCTGGGGGACTCTAGAAGGGTCTAGGGACTTTTAGAAGGGTACTGGGGGGCTCTAGAAGGGTCTGGGGGCTTTTAGAATGATCCTGGGGGGCTCTAGAAGGGTCTGGGGGCTTTTCGAAGGATCCGGGGAGGGTCTAGAAGGGTCTGGGGACTTTTAGAAGGGTCCTAGGGGCCTCTAGAAGGGTCTGGGGGCTTTTAGATGGGTCCTAGGGGGCTCTAGAAGGGTCTGGGGGCTTTTAGAATGATCCTGGGGGGCTCTAGAAGGGTCTGGGGGCTTTTAGAATGATCCGGGGACGGTCTAGAAAGGTCTGGGTGCTTTTTTAAGGATCCTAGGGGGCTCTAGAAGGGTCTGGGGGCTTTTAGAAGGATCCGGGGAGGGTCTAGATGGGTCTGGGGGCTTTTAGAAGGGTCCTGGGGTTCTCTAGAAGGGTCTGGTTGCTTTTAGAAGGGTACTGGGAGGCTCTAGAAGGGTCGGGGTGCATTTATAAGGGTCCGGGGAGCCTCTAGAAGGGTCTGGGTGCTTTTAGAAAGGTCCTGGGGGGCTCTAGAAGGGTCTAGATTCTTTTAGACGGGTCCTGGGGGCCTCTAGAAGGGTCTGGGTGCTTTTAGAAGGGTCTGGGTGGCTCTAGACGGGTCCTGGGGGCCTCTAGAAGGGTCTGGGTGCTTTTAGAAGGGTCTGGGTGGCTCTAGAAGGGTCTGGGGGCTTGTAGAAGGGTCCTGGGGGGCTCTAGAAGGGTCTGGGGGCTTTTAGAAGGGTCCTGGGGGCCTCTAGAAGGGTCTGGGAGCTTTTAGAATGGTCCTGGGGGGCTCTAGAAGTGTCTGGGGGCTTTTAGAAGGGTCCTGGGGTGCTCTAGAAGGATCTGGCGGCTTTTAGATGGGTCCTGGGGTGCTCTAGAAGGGTCTTGGGGCATTTAGAAGGGTCCTGAGGGGCTCTAGAAGGGTCTGGGGCCTTTTAGAATGATCCGGGGACGGTCTAGAAGGGTCTTTATGCTTTTTGAAGGATCCTAGGCGGTTCTAGAAGGGTCTGGGGTCTTTTAGAAGGGTCCTGGGGGGCTCTAGATGGGTCTGGGGACTTTTAGAATGGTCCTGGGAGGCTCTAGAAGGGTCTGGGTGCTTTTAGAAGGGTCCTGGGGGGCTCTAGAAAGGTCTAGAGGCTTTTAGAATGGTCCTGGGGGCCTCTAGAAGGGTCTGGGGGCGTTTAGAAGGGAAATGTGAGGCTCTGAAAGGGTCTGGGTGCTTTTATAAGGGTCCTGGGGGCCTCTAGAAGGGTCTGGGGGCTTTTACAAGGGTCCGGGGGGGCTCTAGAAGGGTCTGGGGACTTTTAGAAGGGTCCTGGTGGCCCCTAGACGGGTCTGGGGGCTATTAGAAGGGTCCTGGGGGGCTCTAGAAGGGTCTGGGTGCTTGTAGAAGGGTCCTGGGTGGGTCTAGAACGGTCTGGGGGCTTTTAGAAGGGTCCTGGGGGTCTCTAGAAGGGTCTGGGTGCTTTTAGATGGGTCCTAGGGGGCTCTAGAAGGGTCAGGGGGCTTTTAGAATGATCCTGGGGGGCTCTAGAAGGGTCTGGGGGCTTTTAGAATTATCCAGGGACGGTCTAGAAGGGTCTGGGTGCTTTTTGAAGGATCCTAGGGGGCTCTAGAAGGGTCTGGGGTCTTTTAGAATGATCCGGGGAGGGTCTAGAAGGGTCTGGGTGCTTTTAGAAGGGTCCTGGGGGTCTCTAGAAGGGTCTGGTGGCTTTTAGAAGGGTCCTGGGAGGCTCTGGAAGGGTCTGGGTGCTTTTATAAGGGTCCGGGGAGCCTCTAGAAGGGTCTGGGTGCTTTTGGAAAGGTCCTGGAGTGCTCTAGAAGGGTCTAGAGGCTTTTAGACGGGTCCTGGTGTGCTCTAGAAGGGACGGGGGGGCTTAAGAAGGGCCCTGGGGCCTCTAGAAAGGTCTGGGGGCTTTTAGAAGGGTCCTGGGGGGCTCTAGAAGGGTTTGGAAGTTTTTAGAAGCGTCCTGGGGGCTCTAGAAGGGTCTGGGGGCTTTTAGAAGGGTCCTGGGGGGCTCTAGAAGGGTCTGGGTTCTTTTATACTGTCCTGGGGATCTGTAGAAGGGTCTGGGTGCTTTTAGAAGGGTCCTGTGGGGCTCTAGAAGGATCTGGGGGTTTCAGAAGGGTCGTGGGGGCCTCTAGAAGGGTCTAGGGGCTTTTAGAAGGGTCCGGGGGAGCTCTAGAAGGGTCTGGGGGCTTTTAGAAGGGTCCTGGGGTGCTCTAGAAGGGTCTGGGGGCTTTTAGAAGGGTCCTAGTGTGCTCTAGAAGGTACGGGGGGGCTTAAGAGGGGCCCTGGGGCCTCTAAAAGTGTCTGGTGTCTTTTAGAAGGGTCCTGGGGGGCTGTATAAGGGTCTGGAGGATTTTAAATGGGTCCGGGGGGGCTCTGGAAGGGTCTGGGTGCTTTTAGAAGGGTCCTGGGGTGCTCTAGAAGAGTCTGGGGGCTTTTATAGGGTCCTGGGGGTCTGTAGAAGGGTCTGGGGGCTTTCAGAAGGGTCCTGGGGGGCTCTAAAAGGGTCTGGGTGCTTTTAGAATGGTCCTGGGGTCCTCTAGAAGGGTCTGGGGGCTTTTAGAAGGGTCCTGGGATGCTCTAGAAGGGTCTGGGGGCTTTTAGAAGAATCCGGGGAGGGTCTAGATTAGTCTGGGGGCTTTTAGAAGGGTCCTTGGGTGCTCTAGAAGGGTCTGGGTGCTTTTAGAATTGTCCTGGGATGCACTAGAAGGGTCTGGGGGCTTTTAGAAGGATCCGGGGAGGGTCTAGAATGGTCTGGGGGCTTTTAGAATGGTCCTGGGGGGCTCTAGAAGGGTCTGGGTGCTTTTAGAAGGGTCCTGTGGGGCTCTAGAAGGGTCTGGGGGCTTTTAGAATGGTCCTGGGGGTCTCTAGAAGGGTCTGTAGGCTTTTATAGGGTCCTCGGGGTGTGTAGAAGTGTCTGGGTGCTTTTAGAAGGGTCCTGTGGGGCTCTAGAAGGTTCTGGGGGCTTTCAGAAGGGTCCTGGGGGCCTCTAGAAGGGTCTAGGGGCTTTTAGAAGGGTCCTGGGGTGCTCTAGAATGGACGGGGTGCCTTAAGAGGGCCCTGGGGACCTCTAGATTGGTCTGGGGGCTTTTAGAAGGGTCCTGGGGGGCTCTAGAAGGGTCTGGGGGCTTTTAGAAGGGTCCTGGGTTGATCTGGAAGGGTCTGGGGACTTTTAGAAGGGTCCTGGGCTGCTCTAGAAGGGACGGGGTGCCTTAAGAGGGGCCCTGGGGGGCTCTAGAATGGTCTGGGGTCTTTTAGAAGGGTCCTGGGGTGCTATAGAAGGGTCTGGGGCCTTTTAGAATGGTCCTGGGGATCTCTAGAAGTGTCTGGGGGCTTTTAGAATTATCCGGAGAGGGTCTAGAAGTTTCTGCGGCCTTTTAGAAGGGTCCTGGGGGGCTCTAGAAGGGTCTGGGGGCTTTTAGAAGGGTCCTGGGGGGCTCTAGAAGGGTCTGGGGGCTTTTAGAAGGGTCCTGGGAGGATCTAGAAGGGTATGTTGGCTTTTAGAAGGATCCGGGGAGGGTCTAGAAGGGTCTGGGGGCTTTTAGAAGGGTCCTGGTTGCCTCTAGAAGGGTCTCGGGACTTTTAGAAGGGTCCTGGGGGCCTCTAGAAGGGTCTGGGGTCTTTTAGAATGGTCCTGGGGGGCTCTAGAAGGGTCTGGGGGCTTTTAGATGTGTCCTGGGGGGCTCTAGAATGGTCTGGGGGCTTTTAGATGGGTCCTAGGGGGCTCTAGAAGGGTCTGCGGGCTTTTAGAATGATCCTGGGGGGCTCTAGAAGGGTCTGGGGGCTTTTAGAATGATCCGGGGACGGTCTAGAAGGGTCTTTATGCTTTTTGAAGGATCCTAGGGTGCTCTAGAATGGTCTGGGGTCTTTTAGAAGTGTCCTGGGGGGTTTTGAAGGGTCTGGGGGCATTTAGAATGGTCCTGGGAGGCTCTAGAAGGGTCTGGGTGCTTTTAGAAGGGTCCTAGGGGGCTCTAGAAGGGTCTAGAGGCTTTTAGAAGGGTCCTGGGTGCCTCTAGAAGGGTCTGGGGGCGTTCAGAAGGGTCCTGGGAGGCTCTGGAAGGGTCTGGGTGCTTTTATAAGGGTCCTGGGGGCCTCTAGAAGTGTCTGGTGGCTTTTACAAGGGTCCGGGGGGGCTCTAGAAGGGTCTGGGGACTTTTAGAAGGGTCCTGGTGGCCTCTAGACAAGTCTGGGGGCTATTAGAAGGGTCCTGGGGGCTTGTAGAAGGGTCCTGGGGGGGCTAGAGTGGTCTGGGGTCTTTTAGAAGGGTCCTGGGTGGCTCTAGGAGGTTCTGGGAGCTTTCAGAATGGTCCTGGGGGTCTCTAGAAGGGTCTGGGTGCTTTCAGAATGGTCCTGGGGGGCTCTAGAATGGTCTGGGGTCTTTTAGAAGGGTCCTGGGGTGCTATAGAAGGGTCTGGGGCCTTTTAGAATGGTCCTGGGGATCTCTAGAAGTGTCTGGGGGCTTTTAGAATTATCCGGAGAGGGTCTAGAAGTTTCTGCGGCCTTTTAGAAGGGTCCGGGGGGGCTCTAGAAGGGTCTAGGGGCTTTTAGAAGGGTCCGGGGAGGCTCTAGAAGGGTCTGGGGGCTTTTAGAAGGGTCCTGGGGTGCTCTAGAAGGGTCTGGGGGCTTTTAGATGGGTCCTGGGATGCTCTAGAAGGGACGGGGCTGATTAAGAGGGGCCCTGGGGCCTCTAGAAGGGTCTGGGGGCTTTTAGAAGGGTCCTGGGGTGCTATAGAAGGGTCTGGGGCCTTTTAGAATGGTCCTGGGGATCTCTAGAAGTGTCTGGGGGCTTTTAGAATTATCCGGAGAGGGTCTAGAAGTTTCTGCGGCCTTTTAGAAGGGTCCTGGGGGGCTCTAGAAGGGTCTGGGGGCTTTTAGAAGGGTCCTGGGGGGCTCTAGAAGGGTCTGGGGGCTTTTAGAAGGTTCCTGGGAGGATCTAGAAGGGTATGGGGGCTTTTAGAAGGATCCGGGGAGGGTCTAGAAGGGTCTGGGGGCTTTTAGAAGGGTCCTGGTTGCCTCTAGAAGGGTCTCGGGACTTTTAGAAGGGTCCTGGGGGCCTCTAGAAGGGTCTGGGGTCTTTTAGAATGGTCCTGGGGGGCTCTAGAAGGGTCTGGGGGCTTTTAGATGTGTCCTGGGGGGCTCTAGAATGGTCTGGGGGCTTTTAGATGGGTCCTAGGGGGCTCTAGAAGGGTCTGCGGGCTTTTAGAATGATCCTGGGGGGCTCTAGAAGGGTCTGGGGGCTTTTAGAATGATCCGGGGACGGTCTAGAAGGGTCTTTATGCTTTTTGAAGGATCCTAGGGTGCTCTAGAATGGTCTGGGGTCTTTTAGAAGTGTCCTGGGGGGTTTTGAAGGGTCTGGGGGCATTTAGAATGGTCCTGGGAGGCTCTAGAAGGGTCTGGGTGCTTTTAGAAGGGTCCTGGGGGGCTCTAGAAGGGTCTAGAGGCTTTTAGAAGGGTCCTGGGTGCCTCTAGAAGGGTCTGGGGGCGTTCAGAAGGGTCCTGGGAGGCTCTGGAAGGGTCTGGGTGCTTTTATAAGGGTCCTGGGGGCCTCTAGAAGTGTCTGGTGGCTTTTACAAGGGTCCGGGGGGGCTCTAGAAGGGTCTGGGGACTTTTAGAAGGGTCCTGGTGGCCTCTAGACAAGTCTGGGGGCTATTAGAAGGGTCCTGGGGGCTTGTAGAAGGGTCCTGGGGGGGGCTAGAATGGTCTGGGGTCTTTTAGAAGGGTCCTGGGTGGCTCTAGGAGGTTCTGGGAGCTTTCAGAATGGTCCTGGGGGTCTCTAGAAGGGTCTGGGTGCTTTTAGAACGGTCCTTGGGGGCTCAAGAATGGTCTGGGTGCTTTTAGAAGGGTCCTGTGGGGGTCTAGAAGGTTCTGGGGGCTTTCAGAAGGGTCCTGGGGGCCTCTAGAAGGGTCTAGGGGCTTTTAGAAGGGTCCGGGGAGGCTCTAGAAGGGTCTGGGGGCTTTTAGAAGGGTCCTGGGGTGCTCTAGAAGGGTCTGGGGGCTTTTAGATGGGTCCTGGGATGCTCTAGAAGGGACGGGGCTGCTTAAGAGGGGCCCTGGGGCCTCTAGAAGGGTCTGGGGGCTTTTAGAAGGGTCCTGGGGGGCTCTAGAAGGGTCTGGAAGTTTTGAGAAGGGTCCTGGGGGGCTCTAGAAGGGTCTGGGGGCTTTTAGAAGTGTCCTGGGTTGCTCTAGAATGGTCTGGGGTCTTTTAGAAGGGTCCTGGGGGGCTCTAGAAGGGACGGGGTGGCTTAAGAGGGGCCCTGGGTCCTCTAGAAGGGTCTGGGGGCTTTTAGAAGGGTCCTGGGGGGCTCTAGAAGGGACGGGGTGGCTTAAGAGGGGCCCTGGGTCCTCTAGAAGGGTCTCGGGGCTTTTAGAAGGATCCGGGGAGGGTCTAGAAGGGTCTGGGGGCTTTTAGAAGGGTCTTGGGAGGCTCTAGAAGGGTCTGGGGCCTTTTCAAAGGAACCTGAACGTCTCCAGAAGGGTCTGGGGGCTTTTGGAAGGGTCCTTGGGGGCTCTAGAATGGTCTGGGTCCTTTGTACTTAGCTGGCAGGGGAGACACCCTGATCAAGCAGGTGCTTTTCCCAGGCCAGGCTCATCCTTTGCACTCCGGGTGTGCTGAGCCCTGCGAATTCCCCAAATGTGCAAAATTAAAATTTTTGCTCTAGAAGCACCCAGACCCTTCTAGAGCCCCCCAGGAACCTTCTAAAAGCACCCAGACACTTTTAGAGCCCCCAGTGTGCTTCTCAAAGCCCCCGGACTTCTAGAGCCCCCCAAAACCTTATAAAGGCCCCCAAAATCTTATAAAGCCCCCCAGGCCCTACTAAACCCCCTTAGGACCCTTCTACAATACCCTAGACCCTTCTAGAGCCACCGAGGACCCTTCTAAAAGACCCCAAACCCTTCCGGAGCCCCTTAGGAACCTTTTTAGAGACCCTAGACCCTCCTAGATCCTTCAAGGACTCTTCTAAAAGCCCCCAGATACTTCTAGGGGTTAGAGGCAGGGTTAGGGTTAGGGTTAGGGTTAGGGCTAGGGTTAGGGTTAGGGTTAGAGTTAGGGTTAGAGTTAGGGTTAGGGTTAGGGTTAGGGTTAGGGTTAGGGTTAGGGTTAGGGTTAGGGTTATAGTTAGAGTTAGGGTTAGGGTTAGGGTTAGAGTTAGGATTAGGGTTAGGGTTAGGGTTAGAGTTAGGGTTAGGGTTAGGGTTAGGGTTAGGGTTAGGGTTAGGGTTAGGGTTGTGGTTAGGGTTAGGGTTAGGATTAGGGTTAGGGTTAGGATTAGGGTTAGGGTTAGGGTTAGAGTTAGGGTTAGGGTTAGGGTTAGGGTTAGGGTTAGGGTTAGGGTTAGGGTAAGGGTTAGGGTTAGGGTTATAGTTAGAGTTAGGGTTAGGGTTAGGGTTAGAGTTAGGATTAGGGTTAGAGTTAGGGTTAGAGTTAGGGTTAGGGTTAGGGTTAGGGTTAGGGTTAGGGTTAGGGTTAGGGTTAGGGTAAGGGTTAGGGTTAGGTTTAGGGTTAGAGTTGGGGTTGTGGTTAGGGTTGTGGTTAGGGTTAGGGTTAGGGTTAGGGTTAGGGTAAGGGTTAGGGTTAGGGTTAGGGTTAGGGTTAGAGTTAGGGTTAGAGTTAGGGTTAGGGTTAGGGTTAGGGTTAGGGTTTGGGTTTGTGTTAGAGTTAGGGTTAGAGTAAGAGTTAGGGTTAGGGATAGGGTTAGGAACCTTTTTTAGCCCTACAGGACCCATCTAAAAGCACTCAGACCATTCAACATCCCCTCAGGACCCTCCTAACTGTCCCCAGATCCTTCTAGAGCCCACCAGGACCCTTCTAAAAGACCCAGACCCTTCTAGAGCCCCCCAAGGCCATTCTAAAAGCCCCCAGACCCTTCTAGAGCCCCCCAGGACCCTTCTAATAGCCCCCAGAGCCTTCTAGAGGCCCCCAGGGCCCCTCTAATGGTCCCCAGACCCTTCTAGAGCCCCCCAGGACCCATCTAAAAGCACCCAGACCCTTCTACATCCCCACAGAACCCTTCTAAAAGCCCCCAGACCCTTCTAGAGCCACCCAGGTCCCTTCTAAAAGCACCCAGACCCTTCTAGATGCACCCAGGACCCTTCTGAAAGCACCCAGACCCTTCTAGACCATCCCCGGATCATTCTAAAAGCACCCAGACCCATCTAGAGCCCACCAGGACTCTTCTAAAACCCTCCAGACCCTTCTAGAGGCCCCCAGGACCCTTCTGAATGCCCCCAGACCCTTCTAGACCCCCCAGGACCCTTCTAAAAGCCTCCAGACCCTTCTAGAGCTCCCCAGGACCCTACTAAATGCACCCAGACAATTCTAGCGCCCCCCAGGACCCTTCTAAAAGCCCCCTGACCCATCTAGAGCTCCCCAGGACCCTTCTAAAAGCCCCCAGACCATTCTAGAGCCCCCCAGGACCCGTCTAAAAGCACCCAGACCCTTCGAGAGCCCCACAGGACCCTTCTAAAAGCCACCAGACCCTTCTAGACCCTCCCCGAATCATTCTAAAAGCACTCAGACCCTTCTAGAGACACGCAGGACCCTTCTAAAAGCCCCCAGACCCTTCTAGAGCCTCCCAGGACCATTCTAAAAGCCCCCAGACAATTCTAGAGCTCCCCAGGACCCTTCTAAAATCCCCCAGACCCTTCTAGAGGACCCCAGTGCCCCTCTAATGTTCCCCAGACCCATCTAGAGCCCCCAAGGACCCTTCTAAAAGCCCCCAGAGCCTTCTAGACCCTCCCTGGATCCTTCTAATAGCACCCAGACCCTTCTAGAGCCCCCCAGGACCCTTCTACAAGACCTCCGAACCCTTCTAGAGCCTCTACGGACCCTTCTGAAAGCACCCAGACCCTTCTAGAGCCCCCCAGGACCCTTCTAAAAGAACCCAGACCCTTCTACACCCTCCCCGGATCATTCAAAAAGCACCCAGACCCTTCTACAGCCTCCCAGGACCCTTCTAAAATCCTTCAGACCCTTCCAGAAGCCCCCAGGACCCTTCTGAAAGCCCCCAGAGCCTTGTAGATGCCCCCAGGACCCTTCTAAAAGCAACCACACCCTTCTAGAGCCCCCCAGGACGCTTCTAAAAGCCCCCAGACCATTCTAGAGCCACCCAGAACCCTTCTAAAAGCTCCCAGACCCTTCTAGAGGCCCCCAAGATCCTTCTAAAAGCCCCCAGACCCTTCTAGAGCCCCCCGGGACCCTTCTAAATGCCCCCAGACCATTCTAGAGCCACCCAGGACATTTCTAAAAGCACCCAGACCCTTCTAGCGCCCACCAGGACCCTTCTAAAAGCAACCAGACCATTCTAGAGCCACCCAGGGCCCTTCTAAAATCACCCAGACACTTCTAGAGCCTCCCAGGACCCTTCTAAAAATCCTCAGACCCATCTAGAGGCCCCCAGGACCCTTCTAAAAGTCCCCAGAGCCATCTAGATGCACCCAGGACCCTTCTAAAAGCACTCACACTCTTCTAAAGCCACCCAGGACTCTTCTAAAAGCCCCCAGAGCATTCTAGAGCCCCGCAGGACCATTCTAAAAGCCCCCAGACCCTTCTAAAGACCCCCAGGACACTTCTAAAAGCACCCAGACCCTTCTAGAGCCTCCCAGGACCCTTCTAAAAGAACCCAGACGCTTCTAGATCACCACAGGACCCTTCTAAAAGCCCCCAGACCCTTCTAGACCCTCCCCGAATCCTTCTAAAACACCCAGACCCTTCTAGAGCCTCCCAGGACCCTTCTAATATCCCGCAGACATTTCTAGAGGCCCCCAGGACCCTTCTAAGTGCACCCAGACCATTCTAGATCCCCCCAGGACCCTTCTAAAAGCCCCCAGACCCTTCTAGAGACCCGCAGAACCCTTCTAAAAGCCCCCAGACCCTTCTAGATTCTCCCAGGACCCTTCTAAAAGCCCCCAGACACTTCCAGAGATCCCCAGGACCCTTCTAAAATCCCCCAGACCCTTCTAGAGGCCACCAGGGCTTCTCTAATGGTCCCCAGACCCTTCAAGAGCCCCCAAGGACCCTTCTAAAAGGTCCCAGAGCCTTCTAGACCCTCCCCGGATCCTTCTAATAGAGCCCAGACCCTTCTAGAGCCACGCAGGACCCTTCTAAAAGCACCCAGACCTTTCTAGAGGCCCCCTGGACCCTTCAAAAAGCCCCCAGACCCTTCTAGAGCCTCCCAGGGCCATTCTAAAAGCAACCAGACCCTTCTAGATCCTCCCAGGACCCTTCTAAAAGCACCCAGACCCTTCTAGAGCCCCCCAGGACCTTTCTAAATGCCCCCAGACCCTTATAGATCCCCACAGGACCCTTCTAAAAGCACCCATACCCTTCTATAGACCCTACAGGACCCTTCTAGAAGCCCTCAGACCTTTCCAGAGTCTCCCAGGACCCTTCTAAAAGCCCCCAGACCCTTCTAGAGCCCCCCAGGACCCTTCTAAAAGAACCCAGACCCTTCTAGAGCCCCCTAGGACCCTTCTCAAAGACCCCAGACCCTTCTAGATTCCTCCAGGACCCTTCTAAAAGCACCCAGACCCTTCTAGAGACCCGCAGGACCCTTCTAAAAGCCCCCAGACCCTTCTATATTCCCCCAGGACCCTTCTAAAAGACTCCAGACCCTTCTAGAGCTCCCCAGGACCCTTCTAAAATCCCCCAGACCCTTCTAGAGGACGCCAGGGCTCCTCTAATGGTCCCCAGACCCTTCTAGAGCCCCCAAGGACCCTTCTAAAAGCCCCCAGAGCCTTCTAGACCCTCCCCGGATCTTTCTAATAGCACCCAGACCCTTCTAGAGCCCCCCAGGACCCTTCTAAAAGGCCCCAGACCCTTCTAGAGCCTCCATGGACACTTCTAAAAGCAACCAGACCCTTCTAGAGCCTCCCAGGACCCTTTTAAAATCCCTCAGGCACTTCTAGAGGCCCCCAGGACCCTTCTAAAATACCCCAGAGCCTTCAAGATGCCCCCAGGACAATTCTAAAAGACCTCAACCCTTCTAGAGCCCCCCAGGAACCTTCTAAAAGCCCCCAGACCCTTCTAGAGACCCGCAGGACCCTTCTAATAGCACTCAGACCCTTCTAGAGTCTACCAGGACCCTTCTAAAAGCCCCCAGACCTTTCTAGAGCTCCCCAGGACCATTCTAAACTCCCCCAGACCCTTCCAGAGCCCCCCAGGACGCTTCTAAATGCCCCCAGACCCATCTAGAGCACCCCAGGACTCTTCTAAAAGCCTCCAGTCCCTTCTAGAGGCCCCCAGGACCCTTCTGAATGCCCCCAGACCCTTCTAGAGCCCCCCAGGACTCTTCTAAAAGACCCCAGACCATTCCAGAGGCCCTCAGGACCCTTCTGAAAGCGCCCAGACCCTTCTAGAGCAACCCAGGACCCTTCTAAATGCACCCAGACACTTCTAGCGCCACCCAGGACCATTCTAAAAGCCCCCAGACCCTTCTAGCGCTCCCCAGGACGCTTCTAAAAGTCCCCAGACACTTCTAGACCCCCCAGGACCCTTCTAAAAGCACCCAGACCCTTCTAGAGCCCCCCAGGACACTTCTAACAGCCCCCAGACCATTCTAGACCCACCCCGAATCCTTCTAAAAGCGCCCAGACCATTCTAGAACCTCCCAGGACCCTTCTCAAAGGCCGCAGACACTTCTAGAGGACCCCAGGACCCTTCTAAAAGACCCCAGACTTTTCTAGAGGCCCCCCAGGACCCTTCTAAAAGCCCCCAGACCCTTCTAGAGACCCGCAGGACCCTTTTAAATGCCACCACACCCTTCTAGAGTCTACCAGGACCCTTCAAAAAGCCCCCAGACCCTTCTAGAGCTGCCCAGGACCCTTCTAAACTCCCCGAGACCCTTCTAGAGGCCCCCAGGGCTCCTCTAATGGTCCCCAGACCATTCTAGAGCCCCCAAGGACCCTTCTAAAAGCCTCCAGACCCTTCTAGAGACACGCAGGACCCTTCTAAAAGACCCCAGACCATTCTAGAGCCTTCCAGGACCCTTCTAAAAGCCCCCAGACAATTCTAGAGCTCCCCAGGACCCTTCTAAAATCTCCCAGACCCTTCTAGAGGACCCCAGTGCCCCTCTAATGGTCCCCAGACCCTTCTATAGCCCCCAAGGACCCTTCTAAAAGCTCCCAGACCCTTCTAGGCCCTCCCAGGATCCTTCTAATAGCCCCCAGACCCTTCTAGAGCCCCCCAGGACCCTTCTAAAAGCCCCCAGACCCTTCTAGAGCATCCACGGACCCTTCTGAAAGCCCCCGGACCCTTCCAGAGCCCCCCAGGACCCATCTAAAGCCCCCAGACCCTTCTACTGCCACACAGGACCATTCTAAAAGCCCCCAGACCCTTCTAGAGCCACCCAGGACCCTTCTAAAAGAACCTAGACCCTTCTAGAGGCCCCCAGGACCCATCTAAAAGCCCCCAGAGCTTTCTAGAGGCCCCCTGGACCCTTCAAAAAGCCCCCAGACCCTTCTAGAGCCTCCCAGGACCATTCTAAAAGCACCCAGACACTTCTAGAGCCTCCCAGGACCATTCTAAAAGCACCCAGACCCTTCTAGAGCCCCCCAGGACCATTCTAAAAGCCCCCAGACACTTCTAGAGCCTCGCACGACCCTTCTAAAAGCCCCCAGACCCTTCTAGAGAACCTACAGGACCCTTCTAAAAGCCCACAGACCCTTCTAGCGTCTCCCAGGACCATTCTAAAAGCTCCCAGACCCTTCTAGAGCAACCCAGGGCCCTTCTAAAAGCCCCCAGACCCTTCTAGAGACACGCAGGACCCTTCTAAAAGCCCCCAGACCCTTCTAGATTCCCCCAGGACCCTTGTAAAAGCCCCCAGACCCTTCTAGAGCTCCTCAGGACCCTTCTAAAATCCCCCAGACCCTTCTAGAGGACCCCAGGGCTCCTCTAATGGTCCCCAGACCCTTCTAGAGCCCCCCAGGACCCTTCTAAAAGGACCCAGACCCTTCTAGAGCCTCCACGGACCATTCTAAAAGCCCCCGGACCCTTCTAGAGCCCCCCAGGACCCATCTAAAAGCCCCCAGACCCTTCTACAGCCCTACAGGACCCTTCTAAAAGCCCCCAGACCCTTCTAGAGCCACCCAGGACGTTTCTGAAAGCACCCAGACCCTTCTGGAGGCCCCCAGGACCCTTCTGAAAGCACCCAGACCCTTCTAGAGCTACCAAGGACCCTTCTAAAAGCCGCCAGACACTTCTAGAGCCTCCCCGGATCCTTCTAAAATACTCCAGACATTTGTAGAGCCCCCCAGGACCCTTCTAAAAGCACCCAGACCCTTCTAGACCATCCCCGGATCCTTCTAAAACCACCCAGACCCATCTGGATCCTCCCAGGACCTTTCTAAAAGCCCCCAGACCATTCTAGATGACCCAGGACCCTTCTAAAAGCCCCCAGACCCTTCTAGAGCCCCCCAGGACACTTCTGAAAGCCCCCAGACCCTTCTAGAGCCCCCCAGGACCTTTCTAAATGACCCCAGACCCATCTAGAGCCCCCCAGGACTCTTCTAATAGACTCCAGACCCTTCTAGAGGCCCGAAGGACCCTTCTGAATGCCCCCAGACCCTTCTAGAGCCCCCTAGGACCCTTCTATAAAGCCTCCAGACCCTTCTAGAGGCCCCCAGGACCCTTCTAAAAGCCCCCAGACAGTTCTAGAGACACCCAGGACCCTTCTAAAAGCACCCAGACACTTCTAGCGCCCTCAGGACCCTTCTAAAAGCCCCAAGACCCTTCTAGAGCTCCCCAGGACCCTTCTAAAAGCCCCCAGACCCATCTAGACCCCCCCAGGACTCTTCTAAAAGCATCCAGACCCTTCTAGAGCCCCCCAGGACCATTCTAAATGTCCCCAGACCCATCTAGACCCCCCCAGGACTCTTCTAAAAGCATCCAGACCTATCTAGAGGCCCCCAGGACCCTTCTGAATGCCCCCAGACCCTTCTAGAGCCCCCCAGAACTCTTCTAAAAGCCTCCAGACCCTTCTAGAGGCCTCCAGGACACTTCTGAAAGCCCCCAGACCCTTCTAGAGCTCCCCAGGACCATTCTAAAAGCACCCAGACCCTTCTAGAGCCCACCAGGGCCCTTCTAAAAGCACCCAGACCCATCTAGAGCCCCACAGGACCCTTCTAAATGCCCCCAGACTCTTCTAGACCCTCCCCGAATCCTTCTAAAAGCACCCAGACCATTCCAGAGCCTCCCAGGACCCTTCTAAAATCCCTCAGACACTTCTAGAGGCCCACAGGACACTTCTAAAAGCCCCCAGACCCTTCTAGAGATTCCACGTATCCTTCTAAAAGCCCCCAGACCCTTCTAGAGCCCCCCAGGACCCTTCTAAATGCCCCCAGACCAATCTAGAGCCCCCCAGGACTCTTCTAAAAGCATCCAGTCCCTTCTAGAGGCCACTAGGACCGTTCTGAATGCCCCCAGACCATTCTAGAGCCCATCAGGACCATTCTAAAAGCCTCCAGACCCTTCTACATGCCCCCAGGACCCTTCTGAAAGCCCCCAGACCCTTCTAGAGCTCCCCAGGACCCTTCTAAATACACCCAAACACTTCTAGCGACCCCCAGGACCCTTCTGAAAGCCCCAGACCCTTCTAGAGGCCCCCAGGACTCTTCTAAAAAGCCCCAGACCCTTCTAGAGCCCCCCAGGACCAGTCTAAAAGAACCCAGACCCTTCTAGAGCTCCACAGGACCCTTCTAAAAGCCCCAGACCCTTCTAGACCCTCCCCGAATCCTTCTAAAAGCACCCAGACCCTTCTAGAGCCTCCCCGGACCCTTCTAAAAGGCCGCAGACAATTCTAGAGGCCCCCAGGACCCTTCTAAAAGCACCCAGAGACTTCTAAAGCCAGGACCCTTCTAAAAGCCCCCAGACCCTTCTAGAGCTCCCCAGGACCCTTCTAAAATACCCCAGACTTTTCTAGAGGCCTCCAGGGAACCTCTAGTGGTCCCCAGACCCTTCTAGAGCCACCATGGACCATTCTAAAAGCCCCCAGACCATTCTAGAGGCCCCTAGGGCCCCTCTAATGGTCCCCAGACCCTTCTAGAGCCCCAAGGACCCTTCTAAAAGCCCCCAGACCCTTCTAGAGACCCGCAGGACCCTTCTAAATGCCCCCAGACCTATCTAGAGGCCCGCAGGATCCTTCTAAAATCCCCCAGACCCTTCTAGAGCCCCCCAGGACACTTCTAAATGCCCCCAGACCCTTCTAGAGCCCCCCAGGACCCTTCTAAAAGCCCTCAGACCCTTCTAGAGCCTCCCAGGACCCTTCTGAAAGCCCCCAGACCCTTCTAGAGAAGTCCAGGGCCCTTCTAAAAGCACCCAGACCCTTCTAGAGCTACCCAGGACCCTTCTAAAATCCCTCAGACCCTTCTAGAGCCCCCCAGGACACTTCTAAATGCCCCCAGACCCTTCTAGAGCCCCCCAGGACCCTTCTAAAAGCCCTCAGACCCTTCTAGAACCTCCCAGGACCCTTCTAAAATCCATCAGACCATTCTAGAGCATCCCAGGACCCTTCTAAAATCCATCAGACCATTCTAGAGCCTCCCAGGACCCTTCTAAAAGCCCCCAGATCCTTCTAGAGACCCGCAGGACCCTTCTAAAAGCCTCCAGACCCTTCTAGAGCAACCCAGGACTATCCTAAAACTCCCCCGACCCTTCTAGAGCCCCCCAGGACACTTCTAAAAGCACCCAGACCCTTCTAGAGACCCGCAGGACCCATCTAAAAGCCCCCAGACCCTTCTAGAGCCCCCCAGGACCCTTCTAAAAAACTCCAGACCCTTCTACAGCCCCCCAGGACCCTTCTGAAAGCACCCAGACCCTTCTAGAGCTACCCAGAACCCTTCTAAAATACCCCAGACCCTTCTAGAGCTCTCCAGGACCTTTCTAATATCCCCCAGACCCTTCTAGATGCCCCCAAGGCCCCTCTAATGATACTCAGACCCTTCTAGAGCCCCCAAGGACCCTTCTAACAGGACCCAGACCCTTCTAGAGACCCGCAGGACAATTCTAAAAGCCCCCAGACCCTTCTACAGCCTCCCGGGACCCTTCTAAAAGACCCCAGACCCTTCTAGAGCTCCCCAGGACCCTTCTAAAAGCACCCAGACCCTTCTAGAGCCCCCCAGGACCCTATAAAAGCCCCCAGACCCTTCTTGAGGCACCCAGGACCCTTCCAAAATACCCCAGACCCTTCTAGAGCCACCCAAAGACCCTTCTCAAAGAACCCAGACCCTTCGAGAGCCCGCCAGGACACTTCTATAAGCCCCCAGACCCTTCTAGAGGAACCCAAGGCCCCTCTTAAGGACACCCGTCTCTCCTAGAAGGGTCTCGGGGCTTTTAGAAGGGCCCTGGGGGGCTCTAGAATGGTCTGGGGGCTTTTAGAAGGCTCCTGGGGTTCTCTAGAAGGGTCTGGGGGCTTTTGAAAGTATCCTGGTGGCCTCTAGAATGGTGTGGGATATATCAGAGGGGTCCGGGGACGATCTAGAAGGGTCTGGGGACTTTTAGAAGGGTCCGGGGGGCCTCTAGAAGGGTCTGGAGGCTTTTAGAAGGGTCCTGCGAGGCTCTAGAAGGGTCCGGGGGCTTTTAGAGGGGTCCTGCGAGGCTCTAGAAGGGTCTGGGGGCTTTTAGAATGATCCGGGGAGGGTCTAGAAGGGTCTGGGGGCCTTTAGAAGGGTCCTGGGGGTCTCTAGAAGGGTCTGAGGGCTTTTAGAATGATCCGGGGAGGGTCTAGAAGAGTCTGGGGGCCTTTAGAATGGTCCTGGGGCTCTCTAGAAGGGTCTGGGTGCTTTTAGAAGGGTCCTGAGAGGCTCTAGAAGGGTTTGGGGGCTTTTAGAATGGTCCTGGGTGGCTCTAGAAGGTTCTGGTTGCTTTTCGAAGGGTCCTGGCTTATCTAGAAGGGTCTGGGGGCATTTAGAAGGGTCCTGGGTGTCTCTAGAAGGGTCTGGGTGCTTTTAGAATGGTCCTGGGGGGCTCTAGAAGGGTCTGGTGGCTTTTAGAAGGGTCCTGGGTGGATCTAGAAGGTTCTGGAGGCTTTCAGAAGGGTCATGGGTGTCTCTAGAATGGTCTGGGGGCTTTTAGAAGGGTCCTGGGGAGCCCTAGAAGGGTCTGGGTTCTTTTAGAAGGGTCCTGGGATGCTCTAGAAGGTTCTTGGGGCTTTCAGAAGGGTCCTGGGGGCCTCTATAAGGGTCTGGGTGCTTTTAGAAGGGTCCTGGGGGGCTCTAGAAGGGTCTTGGGGCTTTTAGAAGGGTCCTGGGGTGCTCTAGAAGGTTCTGGGGGCTTTTAGAAGGGTCCTGGTGTCCTCTAGAAGGGTCTGAGGGCTTTAGAATGGTCCCGGGAGGCTCTAGAATGGTCTGGGGTTTTTTAGAAGGATCCGGGGAGGGTCTAGAAGGGTCTGGGGGCTTTTAGAAGGGTCCTGGGGGCCTCTAGAAGGGTCTGCGGGCATTTAGATGGGTCATAGGGGGCTCTAGAAGGGTCAGGGGGCTTTTAGAAGGGTCCTGGGGGGCTCTAGAAGGGTCTGGGGGCTTTTAGAATGATCCGGGGACGGTCTAGAAGGGTCTGGGTGCTTTTTGAAGGATCCTAGGGGGCTCTAGAAGCTTTTGAGGGCGTTTAGAAGGATCCGGGGAGTGTCTAGAAGGGTCTGGTGGCTTTTAGAAGGGTCCTGGGGGTCTCTAGAAGGGTCTGGTGGCTTTTAGAAGGGTCCTGGGAGGCTCTAGATAGGTCGGGGTGCTTTTATAAGGGACCGGGGAGCCTCTAGAAGGGTCTGGGTGCTTTTAGAAAGGTCCTGGGGGGCTCTAGAAGGGTCTAGAGGCTTTTAGACGAGTCCTGGGGGCCTCTAGAAGGGTCTGGGGGCTTTTAGAAGGGTCCTGGGTGGATCTAGATTGGTCTGGGGGCTTGTAGAAAGGTCCTGGGGGGCTCTAGAAGGGTCTGGGTGCTTGTAGAATGGTCCTGGGGGGGCTCTAGAAGGGTCTGGTGGCTTTTAGAAGGGTCCTGGGGGCCTCTAGAAGGGTCTGGGGGCTTTTAGAAGGGTCCTTGGGGGCTCTAGAAGGGTCTGGGTGCTTGTAGAAAGGTCCTGGTAGGCTCTAGAAGGGTCTGGGGGCTTTTAGAAGGGTCCTGGGGTGCTCTAGAATGGTCTGGGTGCTTTTAGAAAGGTCCTGGGAGGCTCTAGAAGGGTCTGGGGGCTTTTAGAAGGGTCCTGGGTGGCTCTAGAATGGTCTGGGGGCTTTTAGAAGGGTCCTGGGAGGATCTAGAAGAGTCTGGGGGCTTTTAGAAGGATCCTGGGAGGCTCTAGAAGGGTCTGGGGGCTTTTAGAATGGTCCTGGGATGCTCTAGAAGGGTCTTGGTGCTTTTAGAAGGGTCCTGGAGGGCTCTAGAAGGTTCTGGGTGCTTTCAGAAAGGTCCTGTGGGCCTCTAGAAGGGTCTGGAGGCCTTTAGAAGGGTCCGGGGGGGCTCTAGAATGGTCTGGGGGCTTTTAGACGGGTCCTGGCGTGCTCTAGAAAGGTCTGGGGACTTTTAGAAGGGTCCTGGGGTGCTCTAGAAGGGACGGGGTGCCTTAAGAGGAGGCCTGGGGGGCTCTAGAAGTGTCTGGGGGCTTTTAGGAGGGTCCTGGGGTGCTCTAGAAGGGCCTGGGGTCTTTTAGAAGGATCCGGGGAGTGTCTATAAGTGTCTGCGGCCTTTCAGAATGGTCCTGGGGGGCTCTAGAAGGGTCTGGGGGCTTTTAGAAGGGTCCTGGGGGGGTCTAGAAGGGTCTGGGGGCTTTTAGAATCGTCCTGGGAGGCTCTAGAATGGTCTGGGTGCTTTTAGAATGGTTCTGGGTGCCTCTTGAAGGGTCTGGGGGCATTTAGAAGGGTCCTGGGGGGCTCTAGAAGGGTCTAGGGGCTTTTAGAAGGGTACTGGGGAGGCTCTAGAAGGGTCTGGGGGCTTTTAGAATGATCCTGGGGGGCTCTAGAAGGGTCTGGGGTCTTTTCGAAGGATCCTGGGAGGGTCTAGAAGGGTCTGGGGGCTTTTAGAAGTGTCCTAGGGGACTCTAGAAGGGTCTGGGGGCTATTAGATGGGTCCTAGGGGGCTCTAGAAGTGTCTGGGGGCTTTTGGAATGATCCTGGGGGGCTCTAGAAGGGTCTGGGGGCTTTTAGAATGATCCTGGGGGTCTCTAGAAGGGTCTGGGGGCTTTTAGAATGATCCTGGGACCGTCTAGAAAGGTCTGGGTGCTTTTTGAAGGATCCTAGGTGGCTCTAGAAGGGTCTGCGGGCTTTTAGAAGGATCCGGGGGGGGTCTAGAAGGGTCTGGGGGCTTTTAGAAGGGTCCTGGGGTTCTCTAGAAGGGTCTGGTTGCTTTTAGAAGGGTACTGGGAGGCTCTAGAAGGGTCGGGGTGCTTTTATAAGGGTCCGGGGAGCCTCTAGAAGGGTCTGGGTGCTTTTAGAAATGTCCTGGGGGGCTCTAGAAGGGTCTAGAGGCTTTTAGACGGGTAATGGGGTCCTCTAGAAGGGTCTGGGTGCTTTTAGAAGGGTCCTGGGTGGCTCTAGAAGGGTCTGGGGGCTTGTAGAAGGGTCCTGGGGGGCTCTAGAAGGGTCTGGGGGCTTTTAGAAGGGTCCTGGGGGCATCTAGAAAGATCTGGGAGCTTTTAGAAGGGTTCTGGGGGGCTCTAGAAGGGTCTGGGGGCTTGTAGAACGGTCCTGGGTGCCGCTAGAAGGGTCTGGGGGCTTTTAGAAGGGTCCTGGGGTGCTCTAGAAGGGTCTGGGGGCTTTTAGAAGGGTCCTGGGGGGCTCTAGAAGGGTCTGGGGGCTTTTAGAAGGGTCCTGGATGTCTCTAGAAGGGTCTGGGGGCTTTTAGAAGCGTCCTGGGTGGCTCTAGAAGGGTCTGGGGGCTTTTAGAAGGGTCCTGGTGGTCTCTAGAAGGGTCTGGGAGCTTTTAGAAGGGTCCAGGGGTCCTCTAGAAGGGTCTGGAGGCTTTTAGAAGGGTCCGGGGGGGCTCTAGAAGGGTCTGGGGGCTTTTAGAAGGGTCCTGGAGTGCTCTAGAAGGGTCTGGGGGCTTTTAGAATGCTCCTGGGGATCTCTAGAAGTGTCTGGGTTCTTTTAGAAAGATCCGGGGAGTGTCTAGATGTGTCTGCGGCCTTTCAGAAGGGTCCTGGGGGGCTCTAGAAGGGTCTGGGGGCTTTTAGAAGGGTCCTGGGGGCGTCTAGAAGGGTCTGGGGGCTTTTAGAATGGTCCTGGGAGGCTCTAGAAGGGTCTGGGTGCTTTTAGAAGGGTCCTGGGGCCCTCTAGAAGGGTCTGAGTGCTTTTAGAAGGGTCATGGGGGTCTCTAGACGGGTCTGGGGGCTTTTAGAATGATCCGGGGAGGGTCTAGAAGGTTCTGGGGGCTTTTAGAAGGGTCCTGGGGGGCTCTAGAGGGGTCTGGGGGCATTTAGAAGGGTCCCGGGGTTCTCTAGAAGGGTCTGGGAGCATTTAGAAGTATCCTGGGGGCCTCTAGAAGGGTCTGGGATCTATTAGAGTGGTCCGGGGGGGCTCTAGAAGGGTCTGGGGGTTTTTAGAATGCTCCTGGGAGGCTCTAGAATGGTCTGGGGGCTTTTAGAATGTTCCTGGGGTTCTCTAGAAGGGTCTGGGGACTTATAGAAGGGTCCTGGGGGCCTCTAGAAGGGTCTGAGAACTATTAGAGTGGTTCGGGGGGGCTCTAGAAGGGTCTGGAGGCTTTTAGAAGGGTCTTGGGGGGCTCTAGATGGGGTGGGGGCTTTTAGAATAATCCGGGGAGGGTCTAGATGGGTCTGGGTTCTTTTAGAATAGTCCTGGGAGGTTTTAGAAGGGTCTGGGGTCTTTTAGAATGATCCGGGGAGGGTCTAGAAGGGTCTGGGGGCTTTTAGACGGGTCCTGGGGGGCTCTACAAGGGTCTGGAGGCTTTTAGAGGGGTTCTGGGGGGCCCTAGAAAGGTCTGGGTTCATTTAGAAGGATCCGGGGAGGGTCTAGAAACGTCGGGGGGCTATTAGAAGGGTCCAGGGAGGCTCTAGAACAATCTGGGGGCTTTTAGAATGATCCGGGGAGGGTCTAGAAGGGTCTGGGGGCCTTTAGAAGGGTCCTGGGGGGCTCTAGAATGGTCTGGGGGCTTTTAGAAGGTTCCTGGGAGCCTCTAGAAGGGTCTGGGGTCTTTTAGAATGATCCTGGGGGGCTCTAGAAGGGTCTGGGGTCTTTTCGAAGGATCCGGGGAGGGTCTAGAAGGGTCTGGGGTCTTTTAGAAGGGTCCTAGGGGCCTCTAGAAGGGTCTGGGGGCTTTTAGATGGGTCCAAGGGGGCTCTAGAAGGGTCTGGGGGCTTTTAGAGGGGTCCTGCTTGGCTCTAGAAGGGTCTGGGGTTTTTTAGAAGGATACGGGGAGGGTCTAGAAGGGTCTGGGGGCTTTTAAAAGGATCCTTGGGGCCTCTAGAAGGGTCTGGGGGCATTTAGATGGGTCATAGGGGGCTCTAGAAGGGTCAGGGGTCTTTTAGAAGGGTCCTGGGGGGCTCTAGAAGTTTCTGGGTGCTTTTAGAATGATCCGGGGACGGTCTAGAAGGGTCTGGGTGCTTTTTGAAGGATCCTAGGGGGCTCTAGAAGGGTCTGAGGGCGTTTAGAAGGATCCGGGGAGTGTCTAGAAGGGTCTGGGGGCTTTTAGAAGGGTCCTGGGGGTCTCTAGAAGGGTCTGGTGGCTTTTAGAAGGGTCCTGGGAGGCTCTAGAAGGGTCTGGGTGCTTTTATAAGGGACCGGTTAGCCTCTAGAAGCGTCTGGGTGCTTTTAGAAAGGTCCTGGGGGGCTCTAGAAGGGTCTAGAGGCTTTTAGACGAGTCCTGGGGGCCTCTAGAAGGGTCTGGGGGCTTTTAGAAGGGTCCTGGGGGGCTCTAGAAGGGTCTGGGTGCTTGTAGAATGGTCCTGGGGGGGCTCTAGAAGGGTCTGGTGGCTTTTAGAAGGGTCCTGGGGGCCTCTAGAAGGGTCTGGGGGATTTTAGAAGCGTCCTTGGGGGCTCTAGAAGGGTCTGGGGGCTTGTAGAAAGGTCCTGGTAGGCTCTAGAAGGGTCTGGGGGCTTTTAGAAGGGTCCTGGGGTGCTCTAGAATGGTCTGGGTGCTTTTAGAAGGGTCCTGGGAGGCTCTAGAAGGGTCTGGGGGCTTTTAGAAGGGTCCTGGGTGGCTCTAGAATGGTCTGAGGGCTTTTAGAAGGGTCCTGGGAGGATCTAGAAGAGTCTGGGTTTTTTAGAAGGATCCTGGGAGGCTCTAGAAGGGTCTGGGTTCTTTTAGAATGGTCCTGGGATGCTCTAGAAGGGTCTGGGTGTTTTAGAAGGGTCCTGGGGGGCTCTAGAAGGTTCTGGGTGCTTTCAGAAAGGTCCAGGGGGCCTCTAGAAGGGTCTGGAGGCTTTTAGAAGGGTCCGGGGGGGCTCTAGAATGGTCTGGGGGCTTTTAGACGGGTCCTGGCGTGCTCTAGAAAGGTCTGGGGACTTTTAGAAGGGTCCTGGGGTGCTCTAGAAGGGATGGGGTTCCTTAAGAGGAGGCCTGGGGGGCTCTAGAAGTGTCTGGGGGCTTATTAGAAGGGTCCTGGGGTGCTCTAGAAGGGTCTGGGGTCTTTTAGAAGGATCCGGGGAGTGTCTATAAGTGTCTGCGGCCTCTCAGAAGGGTCCTGGGGGGCTCTAGAAGGGTCTGGGGGCTTTTAGAAGGGTCCTGGGGGGGTCTAGAAGGGTCTGGGGTATTTTAGAATGGTCCTGGGAGGCTCTAGAATGCTCTGGGTGCTTTTAGAAGGGTTCTGGGTGCCTCTTGAAGGGTCTGGGGGCATTTAGAAGGGTCCTGGGGGGCTCTAGAAAGGTCTAGGGGCTTTTAGAAGGGTACTGGGGAGGCTCTAGAAGGGTCTGGGGGCTTTTAGAATGATCCTGGGGGGCTCTAGAAGGGTCTGGGGTCTTTTCGAAGGATCCGGGGAGGGTCTAGAAGGGTCTGGGGGCTTTTAGAAGTGTCCTAGGGGACTCTAGAAGGGTCTGGGGGCTTTTAGATGGGTCCTAGGGGGCTCTAGAAGTGTCTGGGGGCTTTTGGAATGATCCTGGGGGGCTCTAGAAGGGTCTGGGGGCTTTTAGAATGATCCTGGGGGTCTCTAGAAGGGTCTGGGGGCTTTTAGAATGATCCGGGGACGGTCTAGAAAGGTCTGAATGCTTTTTGAAGGATCCTAGGTGGCTCTAGAAGGGTCTGGGGGCTTTTAGAATGATCCGGGAAGGGTCTAGAAGGGTCTGGAGGCTTTTAGAAGGGTCCTGGGGTTCTCTAGAAGGGTCTGGTTGCTTTTAGAAGGGTACTGGGAGGCTCTAGAAGGGTCGGGGTGCTTTTATAAGGGTCCGGGGAGCCTCTAGAAGGGTCTGGGTGCTTTTAGAAAGGTCTTGGGGGGCTCTAGAAGGGTCTAGAGGCTTTTAGACGGGTCCTGGGGGCCTCTAGAAGGGTCTGGGTGCTTTTAGAAGGGTCCTGGGTGGCTCTAGAAGGGTCTGGGGGCTTGTAGAAGGGTCCTGGGGGGCTCTAGAAGGGTCTGGGGGCTTTTAGAAGGGTCCTGGGGGCATCTAGAAAGCTCTGGGAGCTTTTAGAATGGTTCTGGGGTGCTCTAGAAGGGTCTGGGGGCTTTTAGAAGCGTCCTGGGTGGCTCTAGAAGGGTCTGGGTGCTTTTAGAAGGGTCCTGGGGGTCTCTAGAAGGGTCTGGGAGCTTTTAGAAGGGTCCTGGTAGGCTCTAGAAGGGTCTGGGGGCTTTTAGAACTGTCCTGGGATGCTCTAGAAGGGTCTGGGGGCTTTTAGAACTGTCCTGGGATGCTCTAGAAGGTTCTGGGGGCTTTCAGAAGGGTCAAGGGGTTCCTCTAGAAGGGTCTGGAGTCTTTTAGAAGGGTCCGGGGGTGCTCTAGAAGGGTCTGGGGGCTTTTAGAAGGGTCCTGGGGTGCTCTAGAAGGGTCTGGGGACTTTAAGAAGGGTCCTGGGGTGTCCTAGAAGGGACGAGGTGCTTTAAGAGGGGCCCTGGGGGGCTCTAGAAGGGTCTGGGGGCTTTTAGAAGGGTCCTGGAGTGCTCTAGAAGGGTCTGGGTGCTTTTAGAATGCTCCTGGGGATCTCTAGAAGTGTCTGGGGTCTTTTAGAAAGATCCGGGGAGTGTCTAGATGTGTCTGCGGCCTTTCAGAAGGGTCCTGGGGGGCTCTAGAAGCGTCTGGGGTCTTTTAGAAGGGTCCTGGGGTGCTCTAGAAGGGTCTGGGGTCTTTTAGAATGGTCCGGGGGGGCTCTAGAAGGGTCTGGGATCTTTTAGAAGGGTCCTGGAGGCCTCTAGAAGGATCTGGGGGCTTTTAGATGGGTCCTGGGGTTCTCTAGAAGGGTCTGGGGGCATTTAGAAGGGTCCTGATGGGCTCTAGAAGGGTCTGGGGGCTTTTAGAATGATCCGGGGACGGTCTAGAAGGGTCTTTATGCTTTTTGAAGGATCCTAGGCGGCTCTAGAAGGGTCTGGGGTCTTTTAGAAGGGTCCTGGGGGCTCTAGAAGGGTCTGGGGGCTTTTAGAATGGTCAGGGGAGGCTCTAGAAGGGTCTGGGGGCTTTTAGAAGGGTCCTGGGAGGCTCTAGAAGGGTCTAGAGGCTTTTAGAAGGGTCCTGGTGGCCTCTAGATGGGTCTGGGGGCGTTTAGAAGGGACCTGTGAGGCTCTGGATGGGTCTGGGTGCTTTTATAAGGGTCCTGGGGGCCTCTAGAAGGGTCTGGGGGCTTTCAGAAGGGTCCTGGGGGGCTCTAGAAGGGTCTGGGTGCCTTTAGAATGGTCCTGGGTGACTCTAGAATGTTCTACTGGCTTTCAGAATGTCCTGCGGTCCTCTAGAAGGGTCTGGGGGCTTTTAGAAGGGTCCTGGGTGGCTCTAGAAGGGTCTGGGGGCTTTTAGAAGGGTCCTGGGGTGCTCTAGAATGGGTCTGGGGGCTTTTAGAACGGTCCTGGGAGGCTCTAGAAGGGTCTGGGGCTTTTAGAAAGGTCCTGGGGGCCCTCTAGAAGGGTCTGAGTGCTTTTAGAAGGGTCATGGGGATCTCTAGAAGGGTCTGGGGGCTTTAGAATGATCCGGGGAGGGTCTAGAAGGTTCTGGGGGCTTTTAGAAGCGGTCCTGGGGGCTCTAGATGGGTCTGGGGGCTTTTAGAAGGGTCCCGGGGTTCTCTAGAAGGGTCTGGGGGCATTTAGAAGTATCCTGGGGGCCTCTAGAAGGGTCTGGGATCTATTAGAGTGGTCCGGGGGGGCTCTAGAAGGGTCTGGGGCATTTAGAAGGGTCCTGGGAGGCTCTAGAATGGTCTGGGGCTTTTAGAATGTTCCTGGGGTTCTCTAGAAGGGTCTGGGGACTTATAGAAGGGTCCTGGGGGCCTCTAGAAGGGTCTGAGAACTATTTAGAGTGGTTCGGGGGGCTCTAGAAGGGTCTGGAGGCTTTTAGAAGGGTCCTTGGGGGGCTCTAGAAGGGGTCTGGGGGCTTTTAGAATAATCCGGGGAGGGTCTAGAAGGGTCTGGGTTCTTTTAGAATAGTCTTGGGAGGTTTTAGAAGGGTCTGGGGTCTTTTAGAATGATCCGGGGAGGGTCTAGAAACGTCGGGGGGCTATTAGAAGGGTCCTGGGAGGGCTCTACAAGGGTCTGGTGGCTTTTAGAATGATCCGGGGAGGGTCTAGAAGGGTCTGGGGGCCTTTAGAAGGGTCCTGGGGGGCTCTAGAATGGTCTGGGGGCTTTTAGAATGATCCTGGGGGGCTCTAGAAGGGTCTGGGGGCTTTTATAAGGGTCCGGGGGGGCTCTAGAAGAATCTGGGGACTTTTAGAAGGGTCCTGGTGGCATCTAGACGTGTCTGGGGGCTATTAGAAGGGTCCTGGGGGGCTCTAGAAGGGTCTGGGGGCTTGTAGAAGGGTCCTGGAGGCTCTGGAAGGGTCTGGGTGCTTTTATAGGGGTCCTGGGGGCCTCTAGAAGGGTCTGGGGGCTTTTACAAGGGTCCGGGGGGGGATCTAGAAGAATCTGGGGACTTTTAGAAGGGTCCTATGTGGCTCTAGAAGGGTCTGGGGGCTTTTAGAAGGGTCCGGGGGGGGCTCTAGAAGGGTCTGGGGAATTTTAGAAGGGTCCTCGGATTCTCTAGAAGGGTCTGGGGCTTTTAGAAGGGTCCTGGAGGGCTCTAGATGGTTCTGGGGGCTTTCAGAAGGGTCCTGGGGGTCTATAGAAGGGTCTAGGAGCTTTTAGAAGGGTCCTGGGAGGCTCTAGAAGGGTCTGGGGGCTTTTAGAAAGGTCCTGGGGCCCTCTAGAAGGGTCTGAGTGCTTTTAGAAGGGTCATGGGGGATCTCTAGAAGGGTCTGGGGGCTTTTAGAAGGGTCCTGGGGTTCTCTAGAAGGGGTCTGGTTGCTTTTAGAAGGGTACTGGGAGCCTCTAGAATGGTCTGGGTGCTTTTAGAAAGGTCCTGGGGGGCTCTAGAAGGGTCTAGATGCTTTTAGACGGGTCCTGGGGTCCTCTAGAAGGGTCTGGGTGCTTTTAGAAGGGTCCTGGTTGATCTAGAAGGGTCTGGGGGCTTGTAGAAGGGTCCGGGGATCTCTAGAAGGGTCTGGGGGCTTTTAGAAGGGTCCTGGGGGCATCTAGAAGGGTCTGGGAGCTTTTAGAAGGGTCCTGGGGGGCTCTAGAAGGGTCTGGGGGCTTGTAGAAGGGTCCTGGGTGATGCTAGAAGGGTCTGGGGACTTTTAGAAGGGTCCTGGGGGGCTCAAGAAGGGTCTGAGGGCTTTTAGAAGGGTCCTGGGGTGCTCTAGAAGGGTCTGGGGGCTTTTAGAAGGGTCCTGGGGGGCTCTAGAATGTTCTGGGGGCTTTTAGAAGGGTCCTGGTCCTCTAGAAAGGTCTGGGGGCTTTTAGAAAGGTCCTGGGAGGGTCTAGAAGGGTCTGGGGGCTTTTAGAAGGGTCCTGGGGGGCTCTAGAAGGGTCTGGGAGCTTTTAGTAGGGTCCTGGGGGGCTCTAGAAGGGTCTGGGTTCTTTTAGAATGGTCCGGGGGGGGCTCTAGAAGGGTCTGGAAGCTTTTAGAAGGGTCCTGGAGGCCTCTAGAAGGATCTGGGGGCTTTTAGATGGGTCCTGGTGTTCTCTAGAAGGGTCTGGGGGCATTTAGAAGGGTCCTGATGGGCTCTAGAAGGGTCTGGGGGCTTTTAGAATGATCCGGGGACGGTCTAGAAGGGTCTTTATGCTTTTTGAAGGATCCTAGGCGGCTCTAGAAGGGTGTGGGGTCTTTTAGAAGGGTCCTGGGGGGCTCTAGAAGGGTCTGGGGGCTTTTAGAATGGTCAGGGGAGGCTCTAGAAGCGGTCTGGGGGCTTTTAGAAGGGTCCTGGGAGGCTCTAGAAGGGTCTAGAGGCTTTTAGAAGGGTCCTGGGGGCCTCTAGATGGGTCTGGGGGCGTTTAGAAGGGACCTGTGAGGCTCTGGAGGGGTCTGGGTGCTTTTATAAGGGTCCTGGGGGGCCTAGAATGGTCTGGGGGCTTTTATAAGGGTCCGGGGGGGGCTCTAGAAGAATCTGGGGACTTTTAGAAGGGTCCTGGTGGCATCTAGACGTGTCTGGTGGCTATTAGAAGGGTCCTGGGGGGCTCTAGAAGGGTCTGGGGGCTTGTAGAAGGGTCCTGGGAGGCTCTGGAAGGGTCTGGGTGCTTTTATAAGGGTCCTGGGGGCCTCTAGAAGGGTCTGGGGGCATTTACAAGGGTCCGGGGGGGATCTAGAAGAATCTGGGGACTTTTAGAAGGGTCCTATGTGGCTCTAGAAGGGTCTGGGGGCTTTTAGAAGGGTCCGGGGGGGCTCTAGAAGGGTCTGGGGAATTTTAGAAGGGTCCTCGGATTCTCTAGAAGGGTCTGGGGGCTTTTAGAAGGGTCCTGGAGGGCTCTAGATGGTTCTGGGGGCTTTCAGAAGGGTCCTGGGTGTCTATAGAAGGGTCTGGGAGCTTTTAGAAGGGTCCTGGGGGGCTCTAGAAGGGTCTGGGTGCCTTTAGAAGGGTCCTGGGTGACTCTAGAATGTTCTGCTGGCTTTCAGAAGGGTCCTGGGTTCCTCTAGAAGGGTCTGGGGGCTTTTAGAAGGGTCCTGGGGTGCTCTAGAATGGTCCGGGGGCTTTTAGAAGGGTCCTGGGAGGCTCTAGAAGGGTCTGGGGTCTTTTAGAAAGGTAATGGGAGGATCTAGAAGGGTCTGGGGGCTTTTCGAAGGGTCCTGGGAGTCTCTAGAAGGGTCTGGGGGCTTTTAGAATGGTCCTAGGGGCCTCTAGAAGGGTCTGGGGGCTTTTAGATGGGTCCTAGGGGGCTCTAGAAGGGTCTGGGGGCTTTTAGAATTATCCGGGGACGGTCTAGAAAGGTCTGGGTGCTTTTTGAAGGATCCTAGGGAGCTCTAGAAGGGTCTGGGGGCTTTTAGAAGGATCCGGGGAGGGTCTAGAAGGGTCTGGGGGCTTTTAGAAGGGTCCTGGGGTTCTCTAGAAGGGTCTGGTTGCTTTTAGAAGGGTACTGGGAGGCTCTAGAAGGGTCTGGGTGCTTTTATAAGGGTCCGGGGAGCCTCTAGAAGGGTCTGGGTGATTTTAGAAAGGTCCTGGGGGGCTCTAGAAGGGTCTGGGGGCTTTTAGAATGGTCCGGGGGGGCTCTAGAAGGGTCTGGGGAATTTTAGAAGGGTCCTCGGATTCTCTAGAAGGGTCTGGGGGCTTTTAGAAGGGTCCTGGGGTTCTCTAGAAGGGTCTGGGGGCTTTTAGAAGGGACCTGGGGCATCTAGAAGGGTCTGGGAGCTTTTAGAATGATCCTGGGGGGCTCTAGAAGGGTCTGGGGGCTTTTAGAATGGTCAGGGGAGGCTCTAGAAGGGTCTGGGGGCTTTTAGAAGGGTCCTGGGAGGCTCTAGAAGGGTCTAGAGGCTTTTAGAAGGGTCCTGGGGGCCTCTAGATGGGTCTGGGGGCGTTTAGAAGGGACCTGTGAGGCTGTGGAAGGGTCTGGGTGCTTTTATAAGGGTCCTGGGGGCCTCTAGAAGGGTCTGGGGGCTTTTATAAGGGTCCGGGGGGGGCTCTAGAAGAATCTGGGGACTTTTAGAAGGGTCCTGGTGGCATCTAGACGTGTCTGGGGGCTATTAGAAGGGTCCTGGGGGGCTCTAGAAGGGTCTGGGGGCTTGTAGAAGGGTCCTGGGAGGCTCTGGAAGGGTCTGGGTGCTTTTATAAGGGTCCTGGGGGCCTCTAGAAGGGTCTGGGGGCATTTACAAGGGTCCGGGGGGGATCTAGAAGAATCTGGGGACTTTTAGAAGGGTCCTGGGGTGCTCTAGAACGGTCTGGGTGCTTTTAGAAGGGTCCGGGGGGGCTCTAGAAGGGTCTGGGGAATTTTAGAAGGGTCCTCGGATTCTCTAGAAGGGTCTGGGGGCTTTTAGAAGGGTCCTGGAGGGCTCTAGATGGTTCTGGGGGCTTTCAGAAGGGTCCTGGGGGTCTATAGAAGGGTCTGGGAGCTTTTAGAAGGGTCCTGGGGGGCTCTAGAAGGGTCTGGGTGCCTTTAGAAGGGTCCTGGGTGACTCTAGAATGTTCTGCTGGCTTTCAGAAGGGTCCTGGGTTCCTCTAGAAGGGTCTGGGGGCTTTTAGAAGGGTCCTGGGGTGCTCTAGAATGGTCCGGGGATCTTTTAGAAGGGTCCTGGGAGGCTCTAGAAGGGTCTGGGGTCTTTTAGAAAGGTAATGGGAGGATCTAGAAGGGTCTGGGGGCTTTTCGAAGGGTCCTGGGAGTCTCTAGAAGGGTCTGGGGGCTTTTAGAATGGTCCTAGGGGCTACTAGAAGGGTCTGGGGGCTTTTAGATGGGTCCTAGGGGGCTCTAGAAGGGTCTGGGGGCTTTTAGAATTATCCGGGGACGGTCTAGAAAGGTCTGGGTGCTTTTTGAAGGATCCTAGGGAGCTCTAGAAGGGTCTGGGGGCTTTTAGAAGGATCCGGGGAGGGTCTAGAAGGGTCTGGGGGCTTTTAGAAGGGTCCTGGGGTTCTCTAGAAGGGTCTGGTTGCTTTTAGAAGGGTACTGGGAGGCTCTAGAAGGGTCTGGGTGCTTTTATAAGGGTCCGGGGAGCCTCTAGAAGGGTCTGGGTGATTTTAGAAAGGTCCTGGGGGGCTCTAGAAGGGTCTGGGGGCTTTTAGAATGGTCCGGGGGGGCTCTAGAAGGGTCTGGGGAATTTTAGAAGGGTCCTCGGATTCTCTAGAAGGGTCTGGGGGCTTTTAGAAGGGTCCTGGGGTTCTCTAGAAGGGTCTGGTTGCTTTTAGAAGGGTACTGGGAGCCTCTAGAAGGGTCTGGGTGCTTTTAGAAAGGTCCTGGGGGGCTCTAGAAGGGTCTAGAGGCTTTTAGACGGGTCCTGGGGTCTTCTAGAAGGGTCTGGGTGCTTTTGGAAGGGTCCTGGTTGGATCTAGAAGGGTCTGGGGGCTTGTAGAAGGGTCCGGGGATCTCTAGAAGGGTCTGGGGGCTTTTAGAAGGGTCCTGGGGGCATCTAGAAGGGTCTGGGAGCTTTTAGAAGGGTCCTAGGGGGCTCTAGAAGGGTCTGGGGGCTTTTAGAAGGGACCTGGGGGCATCTAGAAGGGTCTGGGAGCTTTTAGAATGATCCTGGGGGGCTCTAGAAGGGTCTGGGGGCTTTTAGAATGGTCAGGGGAGGCTCTAGAAGGGTCTGGGGGCTTTTAGAAGGGTCCTGGGAGGCTCTAGAAGGGTCTAGAGGCTTTTAGAAGGGTCCTGGGGGCCTCTAGATGGGTCTGGGGGCGTTTAGAAGGGACCTGTGAGGCTTTGGAAGGGTCTGGGTGCTTTTATAAGGGTCCTGGGGGCCTCTAGAAGGGTCTGGGGGCTTTTATAAGGGTCCGGGGGGGCTCTAGAAGAATCTGGGGACTTTTAGAAGGGTCCTGGTGGCATCTAGACGTGTCTGGGGGCTATTAGAAGGGTCCTGGGGGGCTCTAGAAGGGTCTGGGTGCTTGTAGAAGGGTCCTGGGAGGCTCTGGAAGGGTCTGGGTGCTTTTATAAGGGTCCTGGGGGCCTCTAGAAGGGTCTGGGGGCTTTTACAAGGGTCCGGGGTGGATCTAGAATTATCTGGGGACTTTTAGAAGGGTCATATGTGGCTCTAGAAGGGTCTGGGGGCTTTTAGAAGGGTCCGGGGGGGCTCTAGAAGGGTCTGGGGAATTTTAGAAAGGTCCTGGGTGGCTCTAGAAGGGTCTGGGGTCTTTTCGAAGGGTCCTGGGAGTCTCTAGAAGGGTCTGGGGGCTTATAGAAGGGTCCTGGGAGGCTCTAGATGGGTCTGGGTGCTTTTAGAAGGGTCCTGGGATGCTCTAGAAGGGTCTTGGGGGGCTCTAGAAGGTTCTGGGTGCTTTTAGAAGGGTCCTGGGTGGCTCTAGAAGGGTCTGGGGGCTTTTAGAAGGGTTCGGGGGGGCTCTAGAAGGGTCTGGGTGCTTTTAGAAGTGTCCTGGGGTGCTCTAGAAGGGTCTGGGGAATTTTAGAAGGGTCCTCGGATGCTCTAGAAGGGTCTGGGTGATTTTAGAAGGGTCCTGGAGGGGTCTAGAATGTTCTGGGGGCTTTCAGAAGGGTCCTGGGGGTCTCTAGAAGGGTCTGGGGGCTTTTAGAAGGGTCCTGCGGGGCTCTAGAAGGGTCTGGGTTCCTTTAGAAGGGTCCTGGGTGACTCTAGAATGTTCTGCTAGCTTTCAGAAGGGTCCTGGGGTCATCTAGAAGGGTCTGGGTTTTTTTAGAAGGGTCCGGGGGGGCTCTAGAAGGGACTGGGTTCCTTAAGAGGGGACCTTGGTGCCTCTTGAAGGGTCTGGGGGCATTTAGAAGGGTCCTGGGGGACTCTAGAAGGGTCTAGGGACTTTTAGAAGGGTACTGGGGGGCTCTAGAAGCGTCTGGGGGCTTTTAGAATGATCCTGGGGGGCTCTAGAAGGGTCTGGCGGCTTTTCGAAGGATCCGGGGAGGGTCTAGAAGGGTCTGGGGGCTTTTAGAAGGGTCCTGGGAGCCTCTAGAAGGGTCTGGGATCTTTTAGAAGGGTACTGGGAGGCTCTAGAAGGGTCTGGGTGCTTTTATAAGGGTCCGGGGAGCCTCTAGAAGGGTCTGGGTGATTTTAGAAAGGTCCTGGGGGGCTCTAGAAGGGTCTGGGGGCTTTTAGAATGGTCCGGGGGGGCTCTAGAAGGGTCTGGGGAATTTTAGAAGGGTCCTCGGATTCTCTAGAAGGGTCTGGGGGCTTTTAGAAGGGTCCTGGGGTTCTCTAGAAGGGTCTGGTTGCTTTTAGAAGGGTACTGGGAGCCTCTAGAAGGGTCTGGGTGCTTTTAGAAAGGTCCTGGGGGGCTCTAGAAGGGTCTAGAGGCTTTTAGACGGGTCCTGGGGTCTTCTAGAAGGGTCTGGGTGCTTTTGGAAGGGTCCTGGTTGGATCTAGAAGGGTCTGGGGGCTTGTAGAAGGGTCCGGGGATCTCTAGAAGGGTCTGGGGGCTTTTAGAAGGGTCCTGGGGGCATCTAGAAGGGTCTGGGAGCTTTTAGAAGGGTCCTAGGGGGCTCTAGAAGGGTCTGGGGGCTTTTAGAAGGGACCTGGGGGCATCTAGAAGAGTCTGGGAGCTTTTAGAATGATCCTGGGGGGCTCTAGAAGGGTCTGGGGGCTTTTAGAATGGTCAGGGGAGGCTCTAGAAGGGTCTGGGGGCTTTTAGAAGGGTCCTGGGAGGCTCTAGAAGGGTCTAGAGGCTTTTAGAAGGGTCCTGGGGGCCTCTAGATGGGTCTGGGGGCGTTTAGAAGGGACCTGTGAGGCTTTGGAAGGGTCTGGGTGCTTTTATAAGGGTCCTGGGGGCCTCTAGAAGGGTCTGGGGGCTTTTATAAGGGTCCGGGGGGGCTCTAGAAGAATCTGGGGACTTTTAGAAGGGTCCTGGTGGCATCTAGACGTGTCTGGGGGCTATTAGAAGGGTCCTGGGTGGCTCTAGAAGGGTCTGGGGGCTTGTAGAAGGGTCCTGGGAGGCTCTGGAAGGGTCTGGGTGCTTTTATAAGGGTCCTGGGGGCCTCTAGAAGGGTCTGGGGGCTTTTACAAGGGTCCGGGGTGGATCTAGAATTATCTGGGGACTTTTAGAAGGGTCCTATGTGGCTCTAGAAGGGTCTGGGGGCTTTTAGAAGGGTCCGGGGGGGCTCTAGAAGGGTCTGGGGAATTTTAGAAAGGTCCTGGGTGGCTCTAGAAGGGTCTGGGGTCTTTTCGAAGGGTCCTGGGAGTCTCTAGAATTGTCTGGGGGCTTATAGAAGGGTCCTGGGAGGCTCTAGATGGGTCTGGGTGCTTTTAGAAGGGTCCTGGGATGCTCTAGAAGGGTCTTGGGGCTTGTAGAAGGGTCTTGGGGGGCTCTAGAAGGTTCTGGGTGCTTTTAGAAGGGTCCTGGGTGGCTCTAGAAGGGTCTGGGGGCTTTTAGAAGGGTTCGGGGGGGCTCTAGAAGGGTCTGGGTGCTTTTAGAAGTGTCCTGGGGTGCTCTAGAAGGGTCTGGGGAATTTTAGAAGGGTCCTCGGATGCTCTAGAAGGGTCTGGGTGATTTTAGAAGGGTCCTGGAGGGGTCTAGAATGTTCTGGGGGCTTTCAGAAGGGTCCTGGGGGTCTCTAGAAGGGTCTGGGGGCTTTTAGAAGGGTCCTGCGGGGCTCTAGAAGGGTCTGGGTTCCTTTAGAAGGGTCCTGGGTGACTCTAGAATGTTCTGCTAGCTTTCAGAAGGGTCCTGGGGTCATCTAGAAGGGTCTGGGTTCTTTTAGAAGGGTCCTGGGGGGCTCTAGAAGGGACTGGGTTCCTTAAGAGGGGACCTTGGTGCCTCTTGAAGGGTCTGGGGGCATTTAGAAGGGTCCTGGGGGACTCTAGAAGGGTCTAGGGACTTTTAGAAGGGTACTGGGGGGCTCTAGAAGGTTCTGGCGGCTTTTCGAAGGATCCGGGGAGGGTCTAGAAGGGTCTGGCGGCTTTTCGAAGTATCCGGGGAGGGTCTAGAAGGGTCTGGGGGCTTTTAGAAGGGTCCTGGGAGCCTCTAGAAGGGTCTGGGATCTTTTAGAATGGTCCTGGGGGGCTCTAGAAGTGTCTGGGGGCTTTTAGAGGGGTCCTGGGGTGCTCTAGAAGGATCTGGGGGCTTTTAGATGGGTCCTGGTGTGCTCTAGAAGGGTCTTGGGGCATTTAGAAGGGTCCTGAGGGGCTCTAGAAGGGTCTGGGTCCTTTTAGAATGATCCGGGGACGGTCTAGAAGGGTCTTTATGCTTTTTGAAAGATCCTAGGCGGCTCTAGAAGGGTCTGGATTCTTTTAGAAGGGTCCTGGGGGGCTCTAGAAGGGTCTGGGGGCTTTTAGAATGGTCCTGGGAGGCTCTAGAAGGGTCTGGGGGCTTTTAGAAGGCTCCTGGGGGGCTCTAGAAAGGTCTAGAGGCTTTTAGAAGGGTCCTGGGGGCCTCTAGAAGGGTCTGGGGGCGTTTAGAAGGGAAATGTGAGGCTCTGAAAGGGTCTGGGTGCTTTTATAAGGGTCCTGGGGGCCTCTAGAAGGGTCTGGGGGCTTTTACAAGGGTCCGGGGGGGCTCTAGAAGGGTCTGGGGACTTTTAGAAGGGTCCTGGTGGCCCCTAGACGGGTCTGGGGGCTATTAGAAGTGTCCTGGGGGGCTCTAGAAGGGTCTGGGGGCTTTTAGATGGGTCCTAGGGGGCTCTAGAAGGGTCTGGGGGCTTTTAGAATGATCCTAGGGATCTCTAGAAGGGTCTGGAGGCTTTTAGAAGGATCCGGGGAGGGTCTAGATGGGTCTGGGTGCTTTTAGAAGGGTCCTGGGGTTCTCTAGAAGGGTCTGGTTGCTTTTAGAAGGGTACTGGGAGGCTCTAGAAGGGTCTGGGTGCTTTTATAAGGGTCCGGGGAGCCTCTAGAAGGGTCTGGGTGATTTTAGAAAGGTCCTGGGGGGCTCTAGAAGGGTCTGGGGGCTTTTAGAATGGTCCGGGGGGGCTCTAGAAGGGTCTGGGGAATTTTAGAAGGGTCCTCGGATTCTCTAGAAGGGTCTGGGGGCTTTTAGAAGGGTCCTGGGGTTCTCTAGAAGGGTCTGGTTGCTTTTAGAAGGGTACTGGGAGCCTCTAGAAGGGTCTGGGTGCTTTTAGAAAGGTCCTGGGGGGCTCTAGAAGGGTCTAGAGGCTTTTAGACGGGTCCTGGGGTCTTCTAGAAGGGTCTGGGTGCTTTTGGAAGGGTCCTGGTTGGATCTAGAAGGGTCTGGGGGCTTGTAGAAGGGTCCGGGGATCTCTAGAAGGGTCTGGGGGCTTTTAGAAGGGTCCTGGGGGCATCTAGAAGGGTCTGGGAGCTTTTAGAAGGGTCCTAGGGGGCTCTAGAAGGGTCTGGGGGCTTTTAGAAGGGACCTGGGGGCATCTAGAAGAGTCTGGGAGCTTTTAGAATGATCCTGGGGGGCTCTAGAAGGGTCTGGGGGCTTTTAGAATGGTCAGGGGAGGCTCTAGAAGGGTCTGGGGGCTTTTAGAAGGGTCCTGGGAGGCTCTAGAAGGGTCTAGAGGCTTTTAGAAGGGTCCTGGGGGCCTCTAGATGGGTCTGGGGGCGTTTAGAAGGGACCTGTGAGGCTTTGGAAGGGTCTGGGTGCTTTTATAAGGGTCCTGGGGGCCTCTAGAAGGGTCTGGGGGCTTTTATAAGGGTCCGGGGGGGCTCTAGAAGAATCTGGGGACTTTTAGAAGGGTCCTGGTGGCATCTAGACGTGTCTGGGGGCTATTAGAAGGGTCCTGGGTGGCTCTAGAAGGGTCTGGGGGCTTGTAGAAGGGTCCTGGGAGGCTCTGGAAGGGTCTGGGTGCTTTTATAAGGGTCCTGGGGGCCTCTAGAAGGGTCTGGGGGCTTTTACAAGGGTCCGGGGTGGATCTAGAATTATCTGGGGACTTTTAGAAGGGTCCTATGTGGCTCTAGAAGGGTCTGGGGGCTTTTAGAAGGGTCCGGGGGGGCTCTAGAAGGGTCTGGGGAATTTTAGAAAGGTCCTGGGTGGCTCTAGAAGGGTCTGGGGTCTTTTCGAAGGGTCCTGGGAGTCTCTAGAATTGTCTGGGGGCTTATAGAAGGGTCCTGGGAGGCTCTAGATGGGTCTGGGTGCTTTTAGAAGGGTCCTGGGATGCTCTAGAAGGGTCTTGGGGCTTGTAGAAGGGTCTTGGGGGGCTCTAGAAGGTTCTGGGTGCTTTTAGAAGGGTCCTGGGTGGCTCTAGAAGGGTCTGGGGGCTTTTAGAAGGGTTCGGGGGGGCTCTAGAAGGGTCTGGGTGCTTTTAGAAGTGTCCTGGGGTGCTCTAGAAGGGTCTGGGGAATTTTAGAAGGGTCCTCGGATGCTCTAGAAGGGTCTGGGTGATTTTAGAAGGGTCCTGGAGGGGTCTAGAATGTTCTGGGGGCTTTCAGAAGGGTCCTGGGGGTCTCTAGAAGGGTCTGGGGGCTTTTAGAAGGGTCCTGCGGGGCTCTAGAAGGGTCTGGGTTCCTTTAGAAGGGTCCTGGGTGACTCTAGAATGTTCTGCTAGCTTTCAGAAGGGTCCTGGGGTCATCTAGAAGGGTCTGGGTTCTTTTAGAAGGGTCCTGGGGGGCTCTAGAAGGGACTGGGTTCCTTAAGAGGGGACCTTGGTGCCTCTTGAAGGGTCTGGGGGCATTTAGAAGGGTCCTGGGGGACTCTAGAAGGGTCTAGGGACTTTTAGAAGGGTACTGGGGGGCTCTAGAAGGTTCTGGCGGCTTTTCGAAGGATCCGGGGAGGGTCTAGAAGGGTCTGGCGGCTTTTCGAAGTATCCGGGGAGGGTCTAGAAGGGTCTGGGGGCTTTTAGAAGGGTCCTGGGAGCCTCTAGAAGGGTCTGGGATCTTTTAGAATGGTCCTGGGGGGCTCTAGAAGTGTCTGGGGGCTTTTAGAGGGGTCCTGGGGTGCTCTAGAAGGATCTGGGGGCTTTTAGATGGGTCCTGGTGTGCTCTAGAAGGGTCTTGGGGCATTTAGAAGGGTCCTGAGGGGCTCTAGAAGGGTCTGGGTCCTTTTAGAATGATCCGGGGACGGTCTAGAAGGGTCTTTATGCTTTTTGAAAGATCCTAGGCGGCTCTAGAAGGGTCTGGATTCTTTTAGAAGGGTCCTGGGGGGCTCTAGAAGGGTCTGGGGGCTTTTAGAATGGTCCTGGGAGGCTCTAGAAGGGTCTGGGGGCTTTTAGAAGGCTCCTGGGGGGCTCTAGAAAGGTCTAGAGGCTTTTAGAAGGGTCCTGGGGGCCTCTAGAAGGGTCTGGGGGCGTTTAGAAGGGAAATGTGAGGCTCTGAAAGGGTCTGGGTGCTTTTATAAGGGTCCTGGGGGCCTCTAGAAGGGTCTGGGGGCTTTTACAAGGGTCCGGGGGGGCTCTAGAAGGGTCTGGGGACTTTTAGAAGGGTCCTGGTGGCCCCTAGACGGGTCTGGGGGCTATTAGAAGTGTCCTGGGGGGCTCTAGAAGGGTCTGGGGGCTTTTAGATGGGTCCTAGGGGGCTCTAGAAGGGTCTGGGGGCTTTTAGAATGATCCTAGGGATCTCTAGAAGGGTCTGGAGGCTTTTAGAAGGATCCGGGGAGGGTCTAGATGGGTCTGGGTGCTTTTAGAAGGGTCCTGGGGTTCTCTAGAAGGGTCTGGTTGCTTTTAGAAGGGTACTGGGAGGCTCTAGAAGGGTCGGGGTGCTTTTATAAGGGTCCGGGGAGCCTCTAGAAGGGTCTGGGTGATTTTAGAAAGGTCCTGGGGGGCTCTAGAAGGGTCTAGAGGCTTTTAGACGGGTCCTGGGGGCCTCTAGAAGGGTCTGGGGGCTTTTAGAAGGGTCTGGGTGGCTCTAGAAGGGTCTGGGGGCTTGTAGAAGGGTCCTGGGGGGCTCTAGAAGGGTCTGGGGGCTTTTAGAAGGGTCCTGGGAGCCTCTAGAAGGGTCTGGGAGCTTTTAGAATGGTCCTGGGGGGCTCTAGAAGTGTCTGGGGGCTTTTAGAAGGGTCCTGGGGTGCTCTAGAAGGATCTGGGGGCTTTTAGATGGGTCCTGGTGTGCTCTAGAAGGGTCTTGGGGCATTTAGAAGGGTCCTGAGGGGCTCTAGAAGGGTCTGGGTCCTTTTAGAATGATCCGGGGACAGTCTAGAAGGGTCTTTATGCTTTTTGAAAGATCCTAGGCGGCTCTAGAAGGGTCTGGATTCTTTTAGAAGGGTCCTGGGTGGCTCTAGAAGGGTCTGGGGGCTTTTAGAATGGTCCTGGGAGGCTCTAGAAGGGTCTGGGGGCTTTTAGAAGGCTCCTGGGGGGCTCTAGAAAGGTCTAGAGGCTTTTAGAAGGGTCCTGGGGGCCTCTAGAAGGGTCTGGGGGCGTTTAGAAGGGAAATGTGAGGCTCTGAAAGGGTCTGGGTGCTTTTATAAGGGTCCTGGGGGCCTCTAGAAGGGTCTGGGGGCTTTTACAAGGGTCCGGGGGGGCTCTAGAAGGGTCTGGGGACTTTTAGAAGGGTCCTGGTGGCCCCTAGACGGGTCTGGGGGCTATTAGAAGGGTCCTGGGGGGCTCTAGAAGGGTCTGGGTGCTTGTAGAAGGGTACTGGGGGGGTCTGGAACGGTCTGGGGGCTTTTAGAAGGGTCCTGGGGGTCTCTAGAAGGGTCTGGGTGCTTTTAGATGGGTCCTAGGGGGCTCTAGAAGGGTCAGGGGGCTTTTAGAATGATCCTGGGGGGCTCTAGAAGGGTCTGGGGGCTTTTAGAATGATCCAGGGACGGTCTAGAAGGGTCTGGGTGCTTTTTGAAGGATCCTAGGGGGCTCTAGAAGGGTCTGGGGTCTTTTAGAATGATCCGGGGAGGGTCTAGAAGGGTCTGGGTGCTTTTAGAAGGGTCCTGGGGGTCTCTAGAAGGGTCTGGTGGCTTTTAGAAGGGTCCTGGGAGGCTCTGGAAGGGTCTGGGTGCTTTTATAAGGGTCCGGGGAGCCTCTAGAAGGGTCTGGGTGCTTTTGGAAAGGTCCTGGAGTGCTCTAGAAGGGTCTAGAGGCTTTTAGACGGGTCCTGGTGTGCTCTAGAAGGGACGGGGGGGCTTAAGAAGGGCCCTGGGGCCTCTAGAAGGGTCTGGGGGCTTTTAGAAGGGTCCTGGGGGGCTCTAGAAGGGTTTGGAAGTTTTTAGAAGGGTCCTGGGGGCTCTAGAAGGGTCTGGGGGCTTTTAGAAGGGTCCTGGGGGGCTCTAGAAGGGTCTGGGGTCTTTTATACTGTCCTGGGGTCTGTAGAAGTGTCTGGGTGCTTTTAGAAGGGTCCTGTGGGGCTCTAGAAGGATCTGGGGGCTTTCAGAAGGGTCGTGGGGGCCTCTGGAAGGGTCTAGGGGCTTTTAGAAGGGTCCGGGGGAGCTCTAGAAGGGTCTGGGGGCTTTTAGAATGGTCCTGGGGTGCTCTAGAAGGGTCTGGTGACTTTTAGAAGGGTCCTAGTGTGCTCTAGAAGGTACGGGTGGGCTTAAGAGGGGCCCTGGGGACTCTAAAATTGTCTGGTGTCTTTTAGAAGGGTCCTGGGGGGCTCTATAAGGGTCTGGAGGATTTTAAATGGGTCCGGGGGGGCTCTAGAAGGGTCTGGGTGCTTTTAGAAGGGTCCTGGGGTGCTCTAGAAGAGTCTGGGGGCTTTTATAGGGTCCTGGGGGTCTGTAGAAGGGTCTGGGGGCTTTCAGAAGGGTCCTGGAGGACTCTAGAAGGGTCTGGGTGCTTTTAGAAGGGTACCGGGGGGCTCTAAAAGGGTCTGGGTGCATTTAGAATGGTCCTGGGGTCCTCTAGAAGGGTCTGGGGTCTTTTAGAAGAATCCGGGGAGGGTCTAGATTAGTCTGGGGGCTTTTAGAAGGGTCCTTGGGTGCTCTAGAAGGGTCTGGGTTCTTTTAGAAAGGTCCTGGGGTGCTCTTGAAGGGTCTGGGGACTTTTAGAAGGATCCGGGGAGGGTCTAGAATGGTCTGGGGGCTTTTAGAATGGTCCTGGGGGCCTCTAGATGGGTCTGGGTGCTTTTAGAAGGGTCCTGTGGGGCTCTAGAAGGGTCTGGGGGCTTTTAGAAGTGTCCTGGGGGTCTCTAGAATGGTCTGTAGGCTTTTATTGGGTCCTCGGGGTCTGTAGAAGTGTCTGGGTGCTTTTAGAAGGGTCCTGTGAAGCTCTAGAAGGTTCTGGGGGCTTTCAGAAGGGTCCTGGGGGCCTCTAGAAGGGTCTAGGGGCTTTTAGAAGGGTCCAGGGGGGCTCTAGAAGGGTCTGGGGGCTTTTAGAAGGGTCTTGGGTTGATCTGGAAGGGTCTGGGGACTTTTAGAAGGGTCCTGGGCTGCTCTAGAAGGGACGGGGTGCCTTAAGAGGGGCCCTGGGGGGCTCTAGAATGGTCTGGGGTCTTTTAGAAGGGTCCTGGGGGGCTATAGAAGGGTCTGGGGCCTTTTAGAATGGTCCTGGGGATCTCTAGAAGTGTCTGGGGGCTTTTAGAATTATCCGGAGAGGGTCTAGAAGTTTCTGCGGCCTTTTAGAAGGGTCCTGGGGGGCTCTAGAAGGGTCTGGGGGCTTTTAGAAGGGTCCTGGGGGGCTCTAGAAGGGTCTGGGGGCTTTTAGAAGGGTCCTGGGAGGATCTAGAAGGGTATGGGGGCTTTTAGAAGGATCCGGGGAGGGTCTAGAAGGGTCTGGGGGCTTTTAGAAGGGTCCTGGTTGCCTCTAGAAGGGTCTCGGGAGTTTTAGAAGGGTCCTGTGGGGCTCTAGAAGGGTCTGGGGGCTTTTAGAAGTGTCCTGGGGGTCTCTAGAAGGGTCTGTAGGCTTTTATTGGGTCCTCGGGGTCTGTAGAAGTGTCTGGGTGCTTTTAGAAGGGTCCTGTGAAGCTCTAGAAGGTTCTGGGGGCTTTCAGAAGGGTCCTGGGGGCCTCTAGAAGGGTCTAGGGGCTTTTAGAAGGGTCCAGGGGGGCTCTAGAAGGGTCTGGGGGCTTTTAGAAGGGTCTTGGGTTGATCTGGAAGGGTCTGGGGACTTTTAGAAGGGTCCTGGGCTGCTCTAGAAGGGACGTAGTGCCTTAAGAGGGGCCCTGGGGGGCTCTAGAATGGTCTGGGGTCTTTTAGAAGGGTCCTGGGGGGCTATAGAAGGGTCTGGGGCCTTTTAGAATGGTCCTGGGGATCTCTAGAAGTGTCTGGGGGCTTTTAGAATTATCCGGAGAGGGTCTAGAAGTTTCTGCGGCCTTTTAGAAGTGTCCTGGGGGGCTCTAGAAGGGTCTGGGGGCTTTTAGAAGGGTCCTGGGGGGCTCTAGAAGGGTCTGGGGGCTTTTAGAAGGGTCCTGGGAGGATCTAGAAGGGTATGGGGGCTTTTAGAAGGATCCGGGGAGGGTCTAGAAGGGTCTGGGGGCTTTTAGAAGGGTCCTGGTTGCCTCTAGAAGGGTCTCGGGAGTTTTAGAAGGGTCCTGGGGGCCTCTAGAAGGGTCTGGGGTCTTTTAGAATGGTCCTGGGGGGCTCTAGAAGGGTCTGGGGGCTTTTAGATGTGTGCTGGGGGGCTCTAGAATGGTCTGGGGGCTTTTAGATGGGTCCTAGGGGGCTCTAGAAGGGTCTGCGGGCTTTTAGAATGATCCTGGGGGGCTCTAGAAGGGTCTGGGGGCTTTTAGAATGATCCGGGGACGGTATAGAAAGGTCTTTATGCTTTTTGAAGGATCCTAGGGTGCTCTAGAATGGTCTGGGGTATTTTAGAAGTGTCCTGGCGGGGTTTGAAGGGTCTGGGGGCATTTAGAATGGTCCTGGGAGGCTCTAGAAGGGTCTGGGTGCTTTTAGAAGGGTCCTGGGGGGCTCTAGTAGGGTCTAGAGGCTTTTAGAATGGTCCTGGGTGCCTCTAGAAGGGTCTGGGTGCGTTCAGAAGGGTCCTGGGAGGCTCTGGAAGGGTCTGGGTGCTTTTATAAGGGTCCTGGGGGCCTCTAGAAGTGTCTGGTGGCTTTTACAAGGGTCCGGGGGGGCTCTAGAAGGGTCTGGGGACTTTTAGAAGGGTCCTGGTGGCCTCTAGACAAGTCTGGGGGCTATTAGAAGGGTCCTGGGGGCTTGTAGAAGGGTCCTGGGGGGGGCTAGAATGGTCTGGGGTCTTTTAGAAGGGTCCTGGGTGGCTCTAGGAGGTTCTGGGGGCTTTCAGAATGGTCCTGGGGGTCTCTAGAAGGGTCTGGGTGCTTTTAGAACGGTCCTGGGGGGGCTCAAGAATGGTCTGGGTGCTTTTAGAAGGGTCCTGTGGGGCTCTAGAAGGTTCTGGGGGCTTTCAGAAGGGTCCTGGGGGCCTCTAGAAGGGTCTAGGGGCTTTTAGAAGGGTCCGGGGGGGGCTCTAGAAGGGTCTGGAGGCTTTTAGAAGGGTCCTGGGGTGCTCTAGAAGGGTCTGGGGGCTTTTAGAAGGGTCCTGGGATGCTCTAGAAGGGACGGGGCTGCTTAAGAGGGGCCCTGGGGCCTCTAGAAGGGTCTGGGGGCTTTTAGAAGGGTCCTGGGGGGCTCTAGAAGGGTCTGGAAGTTTTGAGAAGGGTCCTGGGGGGCTCTAGAAGGGTCTGGGGGCTTTTAGAAGTGTCCTGGGGTGCTCTAGAATGGTCTGGGGTCTTTTAGAAGGGTCCTGGGGGGCTCTAGAAGGGACGGGGTGGCTTAAGAGGGGGCCCTGGGTCCTCTAGAAGGGTCTGGGGGCTTTTAGAAGGGTCCTGGGGGGCTCTAGAAGGGTCTGGGGGCTTTTAGAAGGGTCCTAGGTTCCTCTAGAAGGGTGTCGGGGCTTTTAGAATGATCCGGGGAGGGTCTAGAAGGGTCTGGGGGCTTTTAGAAGGGTCTTGGGAGGCTCTAGAAGGGTCTGGGGCCTTTTCAAAGGAACCTGAACGTCTCCAGAAGGGTCTGGGGGCTTTTGGAAGGGTCCTTGGGGGCTCTAGAATGGTCTGGGTCCTTTGTACTTAGCTGGCAGGGGAGACACCCTGATCAAGCAGGTGCTTTTCCCAGGCCAGGCTCATTCCTTTGCACTCCGGGTGTGCTGAGCCCTGCGAATTCCCCAAATGTGCAAAATTAAAATTTTTTCTCTAGAAGCACCCAGGACCCTTCTAGAGCCCCCCCAGGAACCTTCTAAAAGCACCCAGACACGTCTAGAGCCCCCAGTGTGCTTCTCAAAGCCCCCGGACTTTCTAGAGCCCCTCAAAACCTTATAAAGGCTCCCAAAATCTTATAAAGCCCCCCAGGCCCTACTAAACCCCCTTAGGACCCTTCTACAATATCCTAGACCCTTCTAGAGCCACCGAGGACCCTTCTAAAAGACCCCAAACCCTTCGGAGCCCCTTAGGAACCTTTTTAGAGACCCTAGACCCTCCTAGATCCTTCAAGGACTCTTCTAAAAGCCCCCAGATACTTCTAGGGGTTAGAGGCAGGGTTAGGGTTAGGGTTAGGGGTTAGGGTTAGGGTTAGGGTTAGGGTTAGGGTTAGAGTTAGGGTTAGGGTTAGGGTTAGGGTTAGGTTTAGGGTTATAGTTAGAGTTAGGGTTAGGGTTAAGGTTAGGGTTAGGGTTAGGGGTTAGGGTTAGAGTTAGGATTAGGGTTAGGGTTAGGGTTAGAGTTAGGGTTAGGGTTAGGGTTAGGGTTAGGGTAAGGGTTAGGGTTAGGGTTAGGGTTAGAGTTAGGGTTGTGGTTAGGGTTAGGGTTAGGGTTAGGGTTAGGGTTAGAGTTAGGGTTAGGGTTAGGGTTAGGGTTAGGGTTATAGTTAGAGTTAGGGTTAGGGTTAGGGTTAGAGTTAGGATTAGGGTTAGGGTTAGGGTTAGAGTTAGGGTTAGGGTTAGGGTTAGGGTTAGGGTTAGGGTAAGGGTTAGGGTTAGGGTTAGGGTTAGAGTTAGTGTTGTGGTTAGGGTTGTGGTTAGGGTTAGGGTTAGGGTTAGGGTTAGGGTTAGGGGTAGGGTAAGGGTTAGGGTTAGGGTTAGGGTTAGAGTTAGGGTTAGAGTTAGGGGTTAGGGTTAGGGTTAAGGTTAGGGTTTGGGTTTGTGTTAGAGTTAGGGTTAGATTAAGAGTTAGGGTTAGGGATAGGGTTAGGAACCTTTTTTAGCCCTACAGGACCCATCTAAAAGCACTCAGACCATTCAACATCCCCTCAGGACCCTCCTAACTGTCCCCAGATCCTTCTAGAGCCCACCAGGACCCTTCTAAAAGACCCAGACCCTTCTAGAGCCACCCAAGACCATTCTAAAAGCCCCCAGACCCTTCTAGAGCCCCCCAGGACCCTTCTAATAGCCCCCAGAGCCTTCTAGATGCCCCCAGGACGCTTCTAAAAGCCCTAACACCTTTCTAGAGCCCCCCAGGACCCTTCTAAAAGCCTCCAGACACTTCTAGAGCTCCCCAGGACCCTTCTAAAATCCCCCAGACCCTTCTAGAGGCCCCCAGGGCCCCTCTAATGGTCCCCCAGACCCTTCTAGACCCCCCAGGACCCATCTAAAAGCACCCAGACCCTTCTACATCCCCACAGAACCCTTCTAAAAGCCCCCAGACCCTTCTAGAGCCACCCCAGGTCCCTTCTAAAAGCACCCAGACCCTTCTAGATGCACCCAGGACCCTTCTGAAAGCACCCAGACCCTTCTAGACCATCCCCGGATCATTCTAAAAGCACCCAGACCCATCTAGAGCCCACCAGGACTCTTCTAAAACCCTCCAGACCCTTCTAGAGGCCCCCAGGACCCTTCTGAATGCCCCCAGACCCTTCTAGACATCCCCAGGACCCTTCTAAAAGCCCCAGACCCTTCTAGAGCTCCCCAGGACCCTTCTAAATGCACCCAGACATTTCTAGCACCCCCCAGGACCCTTCTAAAAGCCCCCAGACCCATCTAGAGCTCCCCAGGACCCTTCTAAAAGCCCCCAGACCCTTCTAGAGCCCCCCTGAACCCTTCTAAAAGCACCCAGACCCTTCGAGAGCCCCACAGGACCCTTCTAAAAGCCACCAGACCCTTCTAGACCCTCCCCGAATCCTTCTAAAAGCACTCAGACCCTTCTAGAGACACGCAGGACCATTCTAAAAGCCCCCAGACCCCTTCTAGAGCCTCCCAGGACCATTCTAAAAGCCCCCAGACAATTCTAGAGCTCCCCAGGACCCTTCTAAAATCCCCCAGACCCTTCTAGAGGACCCCAGTGCCCCTCTAATGTTCCCCAGACCCTTCTAGAGCCCCCAAGGACCCTTCTAAAAGCCCCCAGAGCCTTCTAGACCCTCCCTGGATCCTTCTAATAGCACCCAGACCCTTCTAGAGCCCCCCAGGACCCTTCTACAAGACCTCCGAACCATTCTACAGCCTCTACGGACACTTCTAAAAGCCCCCGGACCCTTCTAGACCCTCCCCGAATCCTTCTAAAACACCCAGACCCTTCTAAAGCCTCCCAGGACCCTTCTAATATCCCGCAGACATTTCTAGAGCCCCCCAGGACCATTCTAAGAGCACCCAGACCATTCTAGATCCCCCCAGGACCCTTCTAAAAGCCCCCAGACCCTTCTAGAGACCCGCAGGACCCTTCTAAAAGCCCCCAGACCCTTCTAGATTCTCCCAGGACCCTTCTAAAAGCTCCCAGACACTTCTAGAGCTCCCCAGGACCCTTCTAAAATCCCCCAGGCCCTTCTAGAGGCCACCAGGGCTTCTCTAATGGTCCCCAGACCCTTCTAGAGCCCCCAAGGACCCTTCTAAAAGGCCCCAGAGCCTTCTAGACCCTCCCCGGATCCTTCTAATAGACCCCAGACCCTTCTAGAGCCACGCAGGACCCTTCTAAAAGCACCCAGACCTTTCTAGAGGCCCCCTGGACCCTTCAAAAAGCCCCCAGACCCTTCTAGAGCCTCCCAGGGCCATTCTAAAAGCAACCAGACCCTTCTAGATCCTCCCAGGACCCTTCTAAAAGCACCCAGACCCTTCTAGAGCCCCCCAGGACCTTTCTAAATGCCCCCAGACCCTTCTAGAGCCCCACAGGACCCTTCTAAACGCACCCATACCCTTCTAGAGACCCTACAGGACACTTCTAGAAGCCCTCAGACCTTTCCAGAGTCTCCCAGGACCCTTCTAAAAGCCCCCAGACCCTTCTAGAGCCCCCCAGGACAATTCTAAAAGCACCCAGACCCTTCTAGAGCCCCCTAGGACCCTTCTCAAAGACCCCAGACCCTTCTAGATTCCTCCAGGACCCTTCTAAAAGCACCCAGACCCTTCTAGAGACCCGCAGGACCCTTCTAAAAGCACCCAGACCCTTCTATATTCCCCCAGGACCCTTCTAAAAGACCCCAGACCCTTCTAGAGCTCCCCAGGACCCTTCTAAAACCCCCCAGACCCTTCTAGAGGCCGCCAGGGCTCCTCTAATGGTCCCCAGACCCTTCTAGAGCCCCCAAGGACCCTTCTAAAAGCCCCCAGAGCCTTCTAGACCCTCCCCGATCCTTCTAATAGCACCCAGACCCTTCTAGAGCCCCCCAGGACCCTTCTAAAAGGCCCCAGACCCTTCTAGAGCACCCAGGACACTTCTGAAAGCCCCCAGACCCTTCTAGAGCCCCCCAGGAACCTTCTAAATGACCCCAGACCCATCTAGAGCCCCCCAGGACCCTTCTAAAAGACCCCAGACCCTTCTAGACCCTCCCCGAATCTTTCTAAAAGCAACCAGACCCTTCTAGAGCCTCCCAGGACCCTTTTAAAATCCCTCACACCTTTCTAGAGCCCCCCAGGACCATTCTAAAAGAACCCAGACCCTTCTAGAGACCCGAAGGACCCTTCAAAAAGCACTCATACTGTTCTAGAGTCTCCCAGGACCCTTCTAAAAGCACCCAGACCCTTCTAGAGCTCCCCAGGACCTATCTAAACTCCCCCAGACCCTTCTAGAGCCCCCCAGGACCATTCTAAATGTCCCCAGACCCATCTAGAGCCCCCCAGGACTCTTCTAAAAGCATCCAGACCCATCTAGAGGCCCCCAGGACCCTTCTGAATGCCCCCAGACCATTCTAGAGCCCTCCAGAACTCTTCTAAAAGCCCCCAGACCCTTCTAGAGGCCCCCAGGACCCTTCTGAAAACCCCCAGACCCTTCTAGAGCTCCCCAGGACCCTTCTAAATGCACCCAGACACTTTTAGCGCCACCCAGGACCCTTCTAAAAGACCCCAGACCCTTCTAGAGCTCCCCAGGACCCTTCTAAAAGCACCCAGACCCTTCTAGAGCCCCCCAGGACCCTTCTAAAAGCACCCAGACCATTCTAGAGCCCCCCCGGACCTTTCTAAATGCCCCCAGACTCTTCTAGACCCTCCCCGAATCCTTCTAAAAGCACCCAGACCATTCCAGAGCCTCCCAGGACCCTTCTAAAATCCCTCAGACACTTCTAGAGGCCCACAGGACACTTCTAAAAGCCCCCAGAGCCTTCTAGATGCCCCCAGGACCATTCTAAAAGCACTCACACCCTTCTAGAGCACCCCAGGACCCTTCTAAAAGCACCCAGACCCTTCTAGAGCCCCCCAGGACCCTTCTAAAAGCCCCCAGACCCTTCTAGAGACACGCAGGACCCTTCTAAATGCCCCCAGACCCTTCTAGAGTCTCCCAGGACCCTTCTAAAAGCCCCCAGACCCTTCTAGAGCTCCCCAGGACCCTTCTAAAATACCCCAGACCACTCTAGAGGCCCCCAGGGCTCCTCTAGTGGTCCCCACACCCTTCTAGAGCCCCCAAGGACCCTTCTAAAAGCCCCCAGACCCTTCTAGAGGACCCCAGGGCTCCTCTAATGGTCCCCAGACCCTTCTAGAGCCACCAAGGACCCTTCTAAATGCCCCCAGAGCCTTCTAGACCCTCCCCGGATCCTTCTAATATCCCCCAGACCCTTCTACAGCCCCCCAGGACCCTTCTAAAAGCACCCAGACCCTTCTAGAGCCTCCACGGACCATTCTAAAAGCCCCCGGACCCTTCTAGAGCCCCCCAGGACCCATCTAAAAGCCCCCAGACCCTTCTACAGCCCCACAGGACCCTTCTAAAAGCCCCCAGACCCTTCTAGAGCCACACAGGACCTTTCTGAAAGCACCCAGACCCTTCTAGAGGCCCCAGGTCCCTTCTGAAAGCACCCAGACCCTTCTAGAGCTCCCAAGGACCCTTCTAAAAGCCGCCAGACACTTCTAGAGCCTCCCCGGATCCTTCTAAAATCCTCCAGACATTTGTAGAGCCCCCAAGGACCCTTCTAAAAGCACCCAGACCCTTCTAGACCATCCCCGGATCCTTCTAAAACCACCCAGACCCATCTGGATCCCCCCAGGACCTTTCTAAAAGCCCCAGACCATTCTAGATGACCCAGGACCCTTCTAAAAGCCCCCAGACCCTTCTAGAGCCCCCCAGGACACTTCTGAAAGCCCCCAGACCCTTCTAGAGCCCCCCAGGACCATTCTAAATGACCCCAGACCCATCTAGAGCCCCCCAGGACTCTTCTAATAGACTCCAGACCCTTCTAGAGGCCCCCAGGACCCTTCTGAATGCCCCCAGACCCTTCTAGAGCCCCCCAGAACTCTTCTAAAAGCCCCCAGACCCTTCTAGAGACACCCAGGACCCTTCTAAAAGCACCCAGACACTTCTAGCGCCCTCAGGACCCTTCTAAAAGCCCCAAGACCCTTCTAGAGCTCCACAGGACCCTTCTAAAAGCCCCCAGACCCTTCTAGAGGCCCCCAGGACCCTTCTAAAAGCACCCAGACCCTTCTAGAGCCCCACAGGACCCTTCTAAAAGCCCCCAGACCCTTCTAGACCCTCCCCGAATCCTTCTAAAAGCAACCAGACCCTTCTAGAGCCTCCCAGGACCCTTTTAAAATCCCTCAGACACTTCTAGAGGCACCCAGGACCCTTCTAAAAGCCATCAGAGTCTTCGAGATGCCCCCAGGACCCTTCTAAAAGACCTCACACCCTTCTAGAGCCCCCCAGGACCATTCTAAAAGAACCCAGACCCTTCTAGAGACCCGAAGGACCCTTCTAAAAGCACTCAGACCCTTCTAGAGTCTCCCAGGACCCTTCTAAAAGCACCCAGACCCTTCTAGAGCTCCCAGGACCTATCTAAACTCCCCCAGACCCTTCTAGAGCCCCCCAGGACCATTCTAAATGTCCCCAGACCCATCTAGACCCCCCAGGACTCTTCTAAAAGCATCCAGACCCTTCTAGAGGCCCCCAGGACCCTTCTGAATGCCTCCAGACCCTTCTAGAGCCCCACAGAACTCTTCTAAAAGCCTCCAGACCCTTCTAGAGGCCCCCAGGACCCTTCTGAAAGCCCCCAGACCCTTCTAGAGCTCCCAGGACCCTTCTAAATGCACCCAGACACTTTTAGCGCCACCCAGGACCCTTCTAAAAGACCCCAGACCCTTCTAGAGCTCCCCAGGACCCTTCTAAAAGCACCCAGACCCTTCTAGAGCCCCCCAGGACCCTTCTAAAAGCACCCAGACCCTTCTAGAGCCCCACAGGATCCTTCTAAATGCCCCCAGACTCTTCTAGACCCTCCCCGAATCTTTCTAAAAGCACCCAGACCATTCCAGAGCCTCCCAGGACCCTTCTAAAATCCCTCAGACACTTCTAGAGGCCCACAGGACACTTCTAAAAGCCCCCAGACCCTTCTAGAGGGACCCAGGACCATTCTAAAAGCACTCACACTATTCTAGAGCACCCCAGGACCCTTCTAAAAGCCCCAAGACCCTTCTAGAGCTCCACAGGACCCTTCTAAAAGCCCCCAGACCCTTCTAGAGGCCCCCAGGACCCTTCTAAAAGCACCCAGACCCTTCTAGAGCCCCACAGGGACCCTTCTAAAAGCCCCCAGACCCTTCTAGACCCTCCCCGAATCCTTCTAAAAGCAACCAGACCCTTCTAGAGCCTCCCAGGACCCTTTTAAAATCCCTCAGACACTTCTAGAGGCACCCAGGACCCTTCTAAAAGCCATCAGAGTCTTCGAGATGCCCCCAGGACCCTTCTAAAAGACCTCACACCCCTTCTAGAGCCCCCCAGGACCATTCTAAAAGAACCCAGACCCTTCTAGAGACCCGAAGGACCCTTCTAAAAGCACTCAGACCCTTCTAGAGTCTCCCAGGACCCTTCTAAAAGCACCCAGACCCTTCTAGAGCTCCCCAGGACCTATCTAAACTCCCCAGACCCTTCTAGAGCCCCCCAGGACCATTCTAAATGTCCCCAGACCCATCTAGACCCCCCCAGGACTCTTCTAAAAGCATCCAGACCCTTCTAGAGGCCCCCAGGACCCTTCTGAATGCCTCCAGACCCTTCTAGAGCCCCACAGAACTCTTCTAAAAGCCTCCAGACCCTTCTAGAGGCCCCCAGGACCCTTCTGAAAGCCCCCAGACCCTTCTAGAGCTCCCCAGGACCCTTCTAAATGCACCCAGACACTTTTAG